>OLMO02000297.1:2787783-2823798 GCA_900291935.2 Cassiopea xamachana
TTTCGTGTAGTCACTTTCTTTGTAACTTCTATGACCCTAGTTTTTACCGAAAGAGAAACAAAGGAGGGAAAGGATGCGGAATAGAGGGAAAGAAAGAAAGCAATAGAGGGGTACTCAGCAAGGTCAGTGTTCACATATGAAATCCATTAAATCGATTATGCAATGCATCAATATATTTCATCTTTTTGGTGCCTATTTTCATCGCTCATAACCGACAGTTCACTATGGCTGCTTGGGTTTGTTCCTTTCTGTTTCTCGATGCATACAATATAGCACAGAACAATAGGGGCTATTAAACTAGAACATGACATTAGTAGTATGCTAAATCCACTATATATCTTGGCCGTTGCAATGAAAAGTTCATTTGCCTCAACAGACATGACCAGAATACAAAAGCAAGAATTGATAAGCAAACAAACTGCTCCTCCTTATCAACCAACTTTAACAGCTGCGCAGTGACTGTAGATGATATGAATGTTGCTGGACACACTAGAATTGTTGACAAATACACCATGAGTTTTGTTATTAAGAAAATTAGAGCTGTCAATTTCAATATCTTGCCTATTGTCCCCATGAGCAATATCGTATAATCAGACAATTGAAACTATCTGTTAATTACTACTACAAGCGCAATAAGACCAGATGCACCACTCAATTCAATTGGGGTGAGGTAGATACCAACGTCATCCACCTTAAGATTAAGTGGACTATGTTTAAGGAAGAGCGTTGTTAAGGCACGTTCTCCTCCATGCGCTGCAAAGTTGACAAAGGCTGCTACAAGTAGTAATAACATTACATTGCTACTTGACTGACAAATGTGCTTCCTTGCGAAGGACACAAGGTGATGCCAACTGTCTTTGATGTGCTCTTTGAAATCATTCCATAAATTATAATCTTCTTTATTTGGATACTCCTTACTTTCATCATCAACTGGTAGCATAGCTATTAATGCATATAGTAAATTGATGTTTGTTCATAGAAGTTCCCGAAGGCTCCGCTGTGCGTACAAGTTCCTGAAGATGCCATAAAAAGAGAGAAGGATTCTCTGAAGATCGCAAGGTTTGAGAATAGAATTCCTTATAGTAACATTCACGATTTGCAGAGGACATGAAGTACTTACTCAAACTGTCTTTAAGGTGTGCATAGGTGTCTTTGGACTCCGCTGCAAGAGATTCATAGAAAGTGGCAGCAAGCCCTTGGAGACATGTAGGCAATTTAATGAGTCGGGCTGCGTTACTCCACCCACTTGCAACAACACATCGATCGAAATGGCGAAGCTAGTGGTCGAAGTCACCACCATCAAAACGGACAGGCACAACTGAGAATGCCATGACACTGGCTATGCGTCTCCCGTCACCAATTTGTAACGTAGAATTCGACTGAAAGAAACACGTCCTTATTGTTTCAGCTCTGATTTTCAACTGAATGATTCTTCTACTCCTACTACACTCAACTAAAGTCATAACTACAGGGTACGGATGCACATGCGACAATAACAGGACGTTAGAGAGTACTTATGATTGATGATATTACAGACTCACCGACTTAATTTCACATGTACAATACAAACCATATATAGGCAATCATGCAATATAGTACACCAGATATAAGTTTGATTGCTGGGCCAAGGGCTCTCCTTCGATAAGCGATTTACTTGGAGAATTTATAGACTAAGAGTAGCAACTAGGAGTCCTCGAGTCCACTTGCTAGTTGCAAATAATACTACAGTGATGTCGAAATGAAGCTAGATATACGATGAAATATAACTATAAAATTTGTATTGCAGCTGCCCTTCGATCTCCTTTGAAATTGCTTTACACATAACTCGATTTCCTTGTCTACGTTTTTCCTGCCTCAATACCATTTTCTTTTCTCTGGCGCCTTTTGGAAACTTTTCACCAGACCACCACTAAAACTATGAGCGAGGTAGCATAGTGGTTAGAGCGCATGCCTCCCATGCGGAAGGCCTCAGTTTCGAGCCCGACTCGATGCCCTGACTGAACGCTCCCTCACTGTTCACACAGCAATTTGGGTTGTCCAAGCTGACTGCAAACAGTGTTGTTGATTCTTCATGGCAAAATTTGGAGACTAGTGTTACAATTGTGGCACAAGCTACATGTTCTTACAAACGGCTACCATTTACAACTTCCAATCCTTTGGAATCATAATAGTAGTCTGTGTAGCCTATGAATCATTTGTTTTTCACTTTCTGCTTTGGTGTAGAAATGGTAGTCAAATACTATTGATCGTGAGCTAATTGTTGAACTTTCTTGTCATTGTCGGCAACAATAGAGATACTTCTACCATTGAATAGAGTGTTTTACAGATAAACAATTCTCCGTAGCTTCTTTTAAAGTTTGTGACCACGGCCAGAACAATTGCTAGCGCGTTAAACTCGTTTTCATGTGGACATTATTGTAACATGTAAGATGGCATTTCATCTTCATTTGAATTTATGTTCCTTGTCTACTGTAACCCTATCAGCTTTGTCTAGAAGGTTGGCGGACTGCATCATCAATTCGAGCCTAATGTGCAGTGGAAGAACTTGGATTCTATCATTGTTTATTAGCAGCCCCTTCATTGACCTACTTGCTCTCTACGGCACCAGTTCTTCCCGTAAAGCCCACTTTCGCCTTTTGTAATCGCATTCCTCTATTCTTTCTCGTGTACATAATTAGCATAGTCTAGGGTTTGCAAAACGACATCAAACTTTTTCCAATAAATACTTCTATTTCTTTGCTTTTCAAGGATAAAGATGGGGCTCCTGTGAGCCTTAATCAAGACATGGAGAGTGTAAGCTTATGGGCATGGAAGTGGAAGATGCGGTTTAATTTTCATTAAATGAATGAGATGATTTTCTGATCTAAAAGATCAAAATTAGATCCGATCCTCAACATGGAGTTAGATGACGTCATGAGGAAGGACGAACACAAGCATCTTGGACTAATTATTGAATCTAAGCCTGGCTTCAAAAGCTATATCAAAAAAGTTATATTAACAGCTAGACGGGGAATAGGAATGATAAACAATCTGTCTAAATACGCATCTCGGGATGTCCTTGATTATATCTACAAGCTATGCGTTCTTTCTCTCACATCTAGATTATGGTGACATCATTTATCACGGAGACCCTGAAATGGTATGAATTTCGAAATAAGACTTGAACAAACACAGCACTTAGCAACTCTTGCCGTTGCAGGAGCTTGGAGAGGAACTAATAGGCAAAAACTCTACTAAGAAGTAAGTTGGGAAAGTTTATGCAATTAAATGTTGTGTTGGACAATTATTTCACTTTTTCAACATACGAAGAAAGGGCACTCCAGATTATCTTTATAGAGAATTGTCTATTGGAAGATTGGTCTTAGAAACAGGCGTCAATATAACGTACCATTTAGCAAGGCAAAGCGCTCCTCAACTACATACTTTACAAATGCTCTTCATGAATGGAACTTGCTTGGTGAAACTCTTAGAAATTCTGCTACTTTCTCGGAGTTCAAGAGTAAGTTGATTACCTCAATACGAGCGGTTAAAATCTCCTTGTTCGGAGTATTCGAAATCTGTGGTGTTAAAAAACTGACTATGCTTCGCCTTGAATTTAGTGCATTGAATGAGCATAGATTTAGACACAATCTTCAGTGTATTAGTCCAATGTGTGCTTGCAATACTGGAATTGAAGATAATCCACACTTCTTCCTGCATTGCCCCTGTTTGATCCTATGCGTTATGATCTCCTTGGACAACTCTCATACCTTCCAGAACTGGATTTAAGCAGTATCGACCTGCAAGCCTTATTACACCTACTGCTCTATGGGAGCCCAACGTTGAAAGAAAGCGAAAGTCGAAGGATTTTAGAGACATCAGTGGCATGCAATAAAACTACAAATAGGCTTAACTGAGTTCTTTTTGTTTAAAGTACATATAAATAAGCTCTCTGTGAACCATGACATCAGTTAGCACTCAGAGAATCAATTCGGCACAGGTACTACAGATTCTTACCAATGCCTTTTCTTCTTAATCATTTACAGCCAGGCTAGCTCATATCTGCGCCTGGCTAATGAGACGGTTAATGTGGTACACAGATTGCTTTGTTGTCATTGTTGTTGCTTCGTGTTGAGGTATAATTAAAGGAATTGTTAATGTCGTTCGTAATCAGAACCAGATGACTTTATGTTCATTTCTGCTACGAACGGCATGTAAAATCGCAAATTTAGATTTGTCTTTTTGAATGAAGTAAAAACTGAATATCGCTTTGGATCAACAGCAATGCGGATCAACTGAAACCAAATGCATCAAATCTGCAATCAGAAATTAGTGACTTAAGCTATGGAAAAGTCCATCAGAACCGCTATCGCAACGCCCCCACTGTCTGGTGAGATCTTGTAAGATTCCAGAAACTCAGCAGTGCATGTTGTACACTATAGCTCTCTCTGAATCCACAAAGAAGTGGGGATAGCAGCTCTCTATCGCTATTTACAAGCAGCTCCTTGATGATACTACATATAATAATATAATATAATATAATATAATATAATATAATATAATATAATATAATATAATATAATATAATATAATATAATATAATATAATATAATATAATATATATATATATATACACAATAGTATTATATATGTATATAATAGTATAATATAAGTATATATATATATATATATGTATATTTATAAATATATGATACAATATAGAGAATATTTTAATAAATAATAAATACTTTATTTAAAGTTGGCTAACATTCTCCTAGCCAGTGACAGTCAGACACACTTTACGCTAGGCGTGCCAGGGAAAAATTGTGCCCCTAGAGCTCTAAAATTCCCAGAAATCAAGGGTGCTCCAAGTATGTTCCAACAGGTTGCTGACTTTTCAGAAAAGCAGCTGATATAGGTTGTCTCTAAAATCTGGAAGATGAATTTCCCTGACAATTCCCACATAAACATTCCTTTTTCTTTGACATGCTTCATTGTAAGTGTCGTCCAATAGAAGAAAAAGTATATAAACTGAGCTCTCCAATGTCAATACCGTGGAAAGGTTTAAGAGATAACTATTGCTGAGGAGGGTATAGGTAGTTGAAATTCTGAATTTTACCGAATGGTAGGAACAGTGGCTGCATTACTAATGTCTAGCAGAGGTGGCCAACAGCATGTCATGCAGCGGAACCAAAAATTGGACGTACCTCAGTTGTAGGTAAAAGCTAGTCCCCCTTAAAGTGTTTGTGCATCAAAATAAAAGAATTTTTGTCTAATCAAGACTAAAATTGCGATGTAAACTTTTCATGCATTAACACTTTAAATGTTCGAGAAATTGTAAATGTTATAAGTGATAAGTTAATAAATTCTTTAAAATTATAAATCGTTTTTTTTACCGTGTAATTCACTTTGCTACTTTACATTAGCTTCTATCAGTAAAACCCCTGTAGGAGTTAAAAAAGAAAAAAAAACTATAAGATCTCAAAAGCCTACTGTTCATAACAAACATGAAAGACTACATTCAATAACAGCTTAGAAGTAAATCAACCAATGAAAATTTCACAACGTCATTGCTTACACGGAAAATAGAAGTTTTCTTTCTTAACCCAATAAAGCCAATCGAAAGCCAGGACTAGACTCAGCAGAAACTTGAGGAGCACTGACCAGAAGCTGGAAGTCGATCGGTATCAGCGGAATCTCACCAACAATGAAAGCCTGCATCAACAACATGCATTACGAAACACTTTATTATTCAATGAAGAGTCTAGCGATACCTTGATGGTAAAGCATTATATGTCTTTACTCCACTAAAAAGCAGTATTATTTATCCACTATACGTAGGCAGTATATCAATCCGTGTACACAAATCGAGCTAATAATTTTGTCGAGATATCTAAAAGGATGACCTGATGACCAATATGACTTTTGGATTCAGCACATTAAAATTGTCCTATATCAGCTCAAAAAGCTTAGACACCTAATTAATTGCTGACCAGTGCTATCTTCTGCATCTTTCTTAAGAATTAGGCTTTTACAACTATTATTTACAAAAGACTGTTAAGTTTCTCAACTTTTTCTTTCTTCAAACTTTACATTGGAACGGGAATGAACGATGACCCTGGCTAACTGAACGCTGACAAGCTATGGGAAACATGAAAGCTTTCATAAAGTTGTACCAATGCACGTCCGTAGCTAGGCCTGTGCTTCAAGGATGGCAAAATAATACTTCGTTGTAGCTTCAATAGTTCTTGCTTTTATAAAAAGAGAAGGATGGGAGGGACAGGAAGTGCAAGAGAAGGAAAGCTAAGAGAAGACATTCACCCAATTAATAGTGTTTCAGATATAAGGTCCATTAAATCGATTGACGTGATGCATCGTTTCGTCTCATCTAGGATTGTGGCTCTTCTCATCTTTCTTCGTTGATAATTCACTGTGACTGCTTGTGGTTGGTTCTTTACGTTTTTCGATGCACACAATGTAGCACAGAACAATAAGGGCGATTATGTTTGAACATGACATTAGTAGTAAGCTAAATCCACTAAATATCTTGGCTGTTGCAACGAAGAGTCCATTTGCTCCTACTGACATGATAAGAACACTTGAGCTTGCTAATAAAGCAGCAAATGATAGACTAACACCCTGCTCCTCCTCATCAGCTAATTTTGTCAGCTGGGACCTGACTGCAGATGCCATGAATGTTGCTGGACATGCAAGGATTGTTGACAAATACGCCATGACTTTTGTTGTGGAGAAACTTAGAGCTGTGTATTTCAGAATCCTGCTTATTGTCCCCATGAACATTACCGTATAATCAGACAGTTGAAGGTATCTGTTAATTACTACTGCAAGGACAATAAGGCCAGTTGCACGGCTCAATTCAAAAAGGGTAAGGTAGACACCAACTTCATCTGCTTTGAGATTAAGTGGACTATGCTTAAGGAAGAGTGCTATTAAGGCACGTTCTCCTCCATACGATGCTAAGTTGAAGAAGCCAGCCACGAGTAGTAATAACATCACATTGCTACTTGACTGACAAATGTGCTTCCTAGCGAATGACACAAGGTGATACCAACTGTCTTTGACGTGCTCTTTGAAATCATTCCATAAATTATAATCTTCTTTATTTGGATACTCCTTACTTTCATCAATACTTTCATCATCAACTGGTGGTATAACTATTAATACATATAGTAAGCCAATGACCAGAGCAACTGTTGCCAAGAGAAATGCACTTGTATATCCATAGTATCTTGTCAAGTAATTTACTATAAGATTTCCAGTGGCTAGGCCGGACTCGATTGAAGCATGAACAATAACTACCGCTAAAAGTCTATTATCTGACCTTGCCTTAATAGAATAGGCACAGCAAAGCATATTGCTCCCAGGTACGTCACCAAAAATACTTATAATGAAACTGCCGAGGACGAGGAAGCCTTCGTGTAGTGTTATGAAATAGGATGAACAGAGATTGATTAGGCACGACAGTAGGCTAGCGATGGCTGGCAGTTGAAGAATCTTCCTTTTTGAGACGAGATCTGTCATTGATCCGAGTGGGAGCATAAGTATGGTAGCAGGAAAGAAGCCGGCAAAGTTGATCAATGCATTCCATTCTGCTGCTTTACCGAATACATAATTTTCATGTGACTTGAATTTGGGTTGTCCAAGCTGACTGCAAACAGTGTTGTTGAATGCTTTATGGCAGACTTTGAAGACTAATAACTGTGGCACGATGTACATGTTTGTAGAAAAGGCCACCATTTGCAAGTATGCAAAAGGTACAACTGCCCATTCCTTTGGAATCATGATTGCCGTCTGGCTAACGTAGAATGCATTTACTTTTAACTCTTGTACAAACTGCTGTCTTTTCTAGCTTAATAATGGGGTTACATGCTGTTGATCATGAACAAAACGTTGGAATATTACATTGTTGGCAACAATAGAGGTGCTTCAACAGCGGATGGTTCCTTTATTCATAGATACAAAACAGATTACAAACAGATTAGAAAGCAGATTATTGATATTCCTTGAGCATTCCCTACAACAGCTCAATTCACTGTGGTCAAAAACTCAAAGCAAACTACCTGCAAACATCTTCAAGTACAATACGCTTGCAACTAGAAAAAACCTCCATGTGTTGAGTCTTTCAGCAACTTCTGACTGTTCCTTTTGTCTTCAACCTGAATCACTCCTCCATTTTGTTGCAGGCTGCAAAACATGTCTAGATCAAGGGCGTTATACCTGGCGGCATAACTCCGCTTTAAGTTTTATCGCTCAAACATTACAATCCATAAAATCTACTAAACTATATGCAGATTTTCCTGGCTATCTCTCTCGGTTGCTGTATCAAGCGTAGCGTAGTAATTAGCGATATGCATAACATATACCACTCATTGTCAGTACGAAAAACAGTGTGTGATCATCAGTGCAAGAACAAATGCTGTAATTGTTATATATGAAATAGCAGCTTCTTGTACCACACCCTTAAGTACCAAGGAAACGCCTTTTTGGATAAGATCTTGCAAAAGGAAGTAATTATTATTTGGCAGAGATTGTTGGAGATTACAATGAAAACTTAACATTGATCTGAGAAAAATGAAAGATTAAATAATATTCACAGGACTCATGCTGGACCTGGAAAAATTCCCATGTAAAACATTTGCCTGTGTTTCTTAAATGTTTCTTAAGTTTCCCCCTATTTCATCCTCATGTTTCTTACAAAAATTTTTCATATAACAAACAGCATAGTAGATCTTTGAGCGATTTCTCAATGCTGTGGAATATCTGACCTCCCAACAATGTGATGCTTGTGATCAGAAGCTCTTTTTCAGTGGTGTAGAAGTAAATTGATAGCTAGGGGTCTCTTCTCTTGCATGCAGTTTTTTAAGAAACTTAAGAGTTGGTCTACCTAGTTATGTAAGAAACTGAGAAATTGCCCAGTGAAAATCCTATTTGTAATACTTGTCTTGCTAGATTTCTCTTGTTGGATAACAATTTCTCAACAGCTTTAAAGTCAAAAGTAGTCTTTTAACGTAAAATCTTAACTATTTAGTGCTTGACTTCCAAGACAATAACCGAGCTAGTGGGGGGGGGGCTGAGCCCCCGCGCTCTCCCTCTTCTACACCACTGCTCTTGTTGCATGATAGAATGACGATAGAAGGAAGTAGTAAAGTAGACTAGAGCTCTCAGCTCTCAAAGCGCATATTTAACTCAATGGAGAGTATGGACAAATGAAGTATTAAATATGTGGGAGGGGGAGCGTGCTCAAACGCAAAAGGAAAACTCTGTAAGCTAAAAGGTACGTCATGCAATCCAAATCAGATTTACTCTTCCAGCACAAATGTTGTAATTCTACTTCGAAGCGGGTAGCATTCATTTTTAGGCCACTGATAGAAGACTATGTTCGTACACTTGAAAATGTCAATATCGTTAAAACAATGGTTGTATTTTGGCTAAGCTGTGACTCCTTTTATACGCGGTGGAACAGTGTTTCTTACCCTAGGTTTGGTCGAACCCCAAGGGTTCAGTGAGTCAATGTCAGGGATCCTAATTGAGTTTCAATTTCAGGGATTCAGATTAAAAACAATAGAACCGAACAGTTGATACAGTTGATATCGAAAGCGCATTCCATACTTAGGCCCGAAAATCTTTGGAGTGCACGAAGCTCTACTTTCAGAGTTCAGCGCAGAAACTAATAGAAAAAGGTTTGTGGCGTGTAACTTCTTGAGTATTTGGCTTGTAAAACTGGATTTTACTGCACAGGCATGGTTTTCGGCGCTCCACGAACATTCCCTGACCTAACCTCGGCGTGCGGTTTACAAGAAATGCACCATGTGTGTAGATGCGATCATCTACATTCATGCTCCTAACAATCGAATCGTTAGTTGGTCGTTAGCTAATTGTTTGCTATGCTTCTCTCATTATTTATATTATTTCTTGATTTTATATAGTCTTTTATTACGTACTATACCTGAGCAGAACTAAGAAGGGCTTCTAGATCCTTTGAGACATCGGGGCAAATAGTGTTTCGCACATACAGTTTGTTTATATGTAGCACACCTCTACATGGCTTACAAAATCGTAAATAAATCACTTCGTGAATAAAATATACATTTACGATTCTTATCAAGGACCATCACAAAATAAAATTTTATTATGGTAGGCCGTATATTTTTCTCTCTCACCGCATACCCCCTAATTGAGAATCAGCCAATCAGAGGTAAGTTTACGTAATAATCACGTGATATGTGAAGGTTGCTTATTCGGAAATCACAGATCGCATTTCACAACACACGTAGCTTAATCGTGCATCCATTTAACTGAGTTCAAATCATGAATGCATAAAGATTAAATGGATTTAATAACTCATTTAAAGATTGCGAAATAAATTTAACTTTATTAAATATTGGATTCTTTAAACCTTTCTTGGGAACAAATTGATTGCTTAAATCCGAAAAAATTTTTGGAAAACGCAGCAGGATTTCAAAGAGTTGCTCAAAAGTTTTTCATACTTTTGAAACGGAAACGTTTGCGTTGGGTTATCAACTTAAAAGTCGCGAAGAACAAGTCAGAGCTTACCTGAAGTGAATGAGAGACAAACCAAGAAGTCTATCATTTGCATGCAAAGACTACCTTGTACACAATTGATTTATTTGTCATTTCGGAATCATAGACGTTGTTTCTGTAATATTTTAATAACAATCATTGACTTTTACTTCTGCTCACAGCTCTACAGGTTCTCTTCGCCATTTCAAGTTTCACAATAATCTCCACATGAAAATGAGTTTAACGCGCTAGCCATTGTTCTGGCCTTGATTACAATTTTCAGAAGAGTCGATAGAGAATTGGCCTTCTGTGAAACTCTATTTCCTGTGGTGTAACCCCGCCTTTATAAATGTAAACTGTTTTACTACGTTAAAGCAAAACACTTTCGGACTCAAAATTTTCGAACAAAATACTTCGAAAAAACAACTAGAAGCAAATAGACATTTCGGCCGAAAGTACAAGTTGTTATAACTACAAAGAATGTGAAAAAAAGTATGTAAAGATGAAAGTTTTGTTAATAATTGCTGCAATTTCTAATCTAGCTCTTGAAAAAGATCCTCTATCTCTGACCCTAGCAATTGAAAGCACTTATTGGTCAATTCAAGGTGCTTCTCAAGAAGTACTACAACACAATCAGTCAATATGCAAGTAGCGATCTCTTGCAAAGGTTTCGTGAATCTTCTATAAAATAAACGCTCAAAAACACCTTTTTCGTACAGTGTATAGTAGAATGTAGGATAAGGTCCACCAAGAAGGGGCATCGATAGTATCTCTCGGGCCTTAGAGTGGCCCCCAAAAGTTATGAAGGATCTTATAACTATGTTGTAAAAATTCTCACATTGATTGTGCTTCATGTGTTTGGCCACACAGCACATTGGAAAAGAAGTGAGAGGTTACCTTAGCCTTTAGTAGTCCAGGTTTTCCGGTTTTTCAGCGTGTATATTCATGGTTAGGTCATAAGTTAGACCCCTCTTCATGTAGAAAGGAAGAATTATACGAAAGTGTTGATGAAGAATGCGAAGAGCAATGTGAGGTATATGTTGAATTGATTAATGATGATTCATGGGCTTCAATTTGCCTATATCTGAGTTTTTATGTAAACAACAAACTTTCGGATGATAAAACAATGAAATGATAAATTGAAAGCCTGCATGAACAACATGCATTACGAAACACTGTATTATTAAATGAAAAGTCTAGCGATACCTTGCTGGTAAAGTATTATTTATCTTTACTCCACTAAAAAGCAGTATTATTTATCCACCATACATAGGCAGTATATCAATCCGTGTTCACAAATCGAGCTAATAATATTGTCGAAAAATCTAAAAAGATGACCTGATGACCAATATGGCTTTTGGATTCAGCACATTGAAATTGTCCTATATCCGCTCAAAAAGCTTAGACGCCCAATTACTTGCTGATCAGTGCTATCTTCTGCATCAGTCTTAACTTTTAGGCTTTTATAACTATTATGTACAAATGACCTTTAAGCTTCTCAGCTTTTTCTTTCTTTAACCTTTACTTTGGAACCTGAATGAACGATGACTCTGGCTAGTTGAAAGCTGAAAAGTTTTGGGAAACATGAAAGCTTTCATAAAGTTGTACCAATGCAAGTCCGTAGCCAGGCCTCTGTTTCAAGGGTGGCAAAATTGTCCTGGAGGAATCACTCGGTACAAAATCTGGTAGGTTATTTGATCTTTTATGCTATCGCACTCAAATGAAGAATGTGTGTGCAGCAAAAAGTGATCTTCTGGTATGCTGAAAAGCCAAGTTCAACCAACGCTTTAGAAGATTTCTTCTTATCGACACATATAAATCAACAATAAAACTCGCAAAAACATCCTAGGGGTAACACAAGGCTGGTATCCTGTTGTCACCCCATGGCTACGGGCCTTTCCCAACGTATCCCATCTTGGAGAAATACAACGCGGGATCATATGACAGTTAATTCACCCAGTTAATAATGTTTCAGATATAAGTTCCGGTAAATCGAATGATGGAATGCATCAATTAACTTCATCTTTTTGGTGACTATTTTCATCGCTCATAGCTGACAATTCACTGTGGCTGCTTGGGGTTTTTCCTTTCCGTTTCTCAATGCACACAATGTAGCACAGAACAATAAGGGCTATTAAACTAGAACATGACATTAGTAGTATGCTAAATCCACTATATATCTTGGCTGTTACAACGAAGAATCCATTTGCTCCTACTGACATGATGACAACACTTGAGCATTCTAATAAAGCAGCAAATGATAGGCTCACACCCTGCTCCTCCTCATCGGCTAATTTTGTCAGTTTTGACCTGACTGCAGAGGCCATGAATGTTGCTGGACACGCAAGAATTGTTGACAAATACGCCATGACTTTTGTTGTGGAGAAACTTAGAGCTGTGTATTTCAGAATCCTGCTTATTGTCCCCATGAACATTACCGTATAATCAGACAGTTGAATGTATCTGTTAATTACTACTGCAAGGACAATAATGCCAGCTGCACGGCTCAATTGAAAAAGGGTAAGGTAGACACCAACTTCGTCTGCCTTGAGATTAAGTGGACTATGCTTAAGGAAGAGTGCTATTAAGGCACGCTCTCCTCCATACGATGCTACGTTGAAGAAGCCAGCCACGAGTAGTAATAACATCACATTGTTACTTGACTGACAGATGTGCTTCCTTGCGAATGAAGCAAGGTGATGCCAACTGTCTTTGAGGTGATGTTTCAAATCAGTCCATACATTATAATCTTCTTTATTTGGATACTCCTTACTTTCATCAATGCTCTCATCATCCACAGGTGGCATGACTATTAAGGCATATAGTAAGCCAATGACCAGAGCAACTGTTGTCACGAGAAATGCACTTGTATATCCATAGTATCTTGTCAAGTAATTTACTACAAGATTTCCAGTGGCTAGGCCGGATTCAATTGAGGCTTGAACAATAACTACCGCTAAAAGTCTATTATCTGACCTTGCCTTAATAGAATAGGCACCGCAAAGCATATTGCTCCCAGGTACATCACCAAAGATACTTATAATGAAGCTGCCGAGGACGAGGAAGCCTTCGTGTAGTGTTATGAAATAGGATGAACAGAGATTGATTAGACACGAAAGTGGACTAGCGATAGCTGGCAGTAGAAGAATCTTCCTTTTTGAGACGAGATCTGTCATTGATCCGAGTGGGAGCATAAGTATGGTAGCAGGAAAGAAGCCGGCAAAGTTGATCAATGCATTCCACTCTGCTGCTTTACCGAATACATAATTTTCATGTGACTTGAATTTGGGTTGTCCAAGCTGACTGCAAACAGTGTTGTTGAATGTTTTGTGGCAGACTTTGAAAACTAATAACTGTGGCACGATGTACATGTTTGTAGAAAAGGCCACCATTTGCAAATATGCAAAAGGTACAACTGCCCATTCCTTTGGAATCATGATTGCTGTCTGGCTAACCTACAATGCATTTACTTTTAACTCTTGTACAAACTGCTGTCTTTCATAGCTTAACAATGGTAGTTACATACTGTAGATCGTGAACAATATCCTGGAATTTAGCAACAATAGAGGTGCTGTAACAGCGGATGGTTCCTTTATTCATAGATACAAAACAGATTACAAGCAGATTACAAAACAGATTATATCCTATTTTCTAAGGCACCAATCTCAAAAAATAGCAATGAAAGTTAGAATATTGTCTGATAATATACCTAATAAGAGCACTCAAAACGTGAATACAATGACATGTTATCTTTTGAAACATACAAGAAAAAAGCATGCGTTCTGACGTACTTGACATGGGCCTTGGCCACTTGAATATGCATCACCGGACTTCTATTTAGAACCCGTGAGTAAAAGCCTCACCAGTTGTAATTTGCGAGTTTTAGCGAGTCTTGTTACCATTTACGACAAGCTGGCCTAAGTTTACCAGCTCAAATGGTGAGCCACTTTTGTTAAAAATGATTTTCCTAGTCTGTGGTGAGCAAAAACCCAGAATGCATACTGGCATACAAAGGGCTAAGGCAACCCCATCATAGCAATGGTGATTGATTCTAACAGTAGTCACAATACTGCTTTCTGTGAAATATATGCTAAAAGAGATGATATCGTATACAGTACTCCCTCCATAGCTCGAATACTCGATACCTTGCTATCTCGAACAAATCGTTCAATATCTTGATCATATTTCATGAAACCTCTAGTATTCCACTTCTAATACTGAAAACTAGAATTATTTATATCTCCAAAATTTATATATTCAATTAGCTCTGCATGTAGATACTCAATCAACGTTCATTGGCTCAACAATTTGTCTTGAGTCACATATACATTGCATTGCAGAATATCGATATACTGCAATTTGACTTATTTATGGTTTTAGCTGGATTCTGAACTTAATTGTCCTGCTTACATCCAACGATTCTTCATAGTCTCATAATTCGCGCCTCAGGTTTCTTTGTAGAACTTTGCTTTCCTTTCTTCACAGTTTAGGCACAGTACCTTTCATTGAGGCTAGAGGTGTTGATATAATTAGAACTGGCTCTGCTAACAGGGTAGGAGGGAAAGTTTAGTTGAGATACCATTGTTAACAAGAATCTGGTATTATTTTGAAGTCCAAAAGCTTGCTAAGGGATCATTCAAGAAGTACATAATGGTAGAAACTACATCTTTGACTGCCCAAATGAACATGGCTTGTCATACTCAAGCTGATGCCCCTCTCTTTGTTACGTAGTTTTCTTGGCATGAGACCCCCCCCCCCCCAAAGAAGAAACTAGCTTCTATTTATGTGCATAATATAACTTGATGCAGTATAGCACAAAATGATAGCTCAAAGTCAACGAAATTCAAGAATGATTAGGGATAGTACAAAAATCAAGCTTGGTAAGGTCTAAAAATCTCTGTTTTCGTCAGTATTTTTGGAAGCACTTACCAGAAAGTGGAAAAGTAGAACTATTGCAATAAAATTTTCGTGTTACACAACAAAATTGGTTTACACCCCATATCCGCTATATTTTCCGTAATACCTTGTCACAAAATAGTACATACCCACCCGCCCCCTAGGAGGCCCTTAGGAGGGTCCTGATGAAATTATGATAAAATTGTTAGTGCAGAACTTCACACAAGAGATAGGCCACCACTTTTTAAAAAGCACGAGGCAAGAATAACAAGTAACAGGGGTATAATGAAATGCTCAACGCAATCTCCAACACCTTTACCGTTACGCACTTCTTGAATGACCCCTGATATAGCCAGCCCTTGTAGCTAGGATCCCAGAATAATAGAGTAGTGCTGTCCAATGCATATTTTAAGATATTTTCAGTGGTGAGGCAACAACTGAAAAGGATCCCTTGTTTCCATGGACACATTAAAGTAGATTAATATTCATTGTGGTTCAAATGCATTATTTACAGGAAACTAGTAGGAGTAACCAGAGACGCCTGCACATAAAAAGGGCAGTGGGACAAGATTCATTCAAAAGATATTAAAGATATGATTTTGATGCCATATCATTTATCTACCTCTTTCGTCATTATGAGCCAAATGTTGGGAAGGCTCATTTTTCAAAGTGCTGCTACTGCTGTCAGCGGTTGCTACTGCACTGCTTTTATCAGTGTTCCATGGCTAAAGGGCTTATCATACCACTTGTACAACAAAGAGGTTTTGTGCAAGCTTGATTGTCAAAAACTATCAATGTGATAGCATTGAGCACCAGCATTATTACATCTCGACAGCTGAAAAATTTTAACCAAGAGGCATTCCTCTCGGACCTTTGAGGTAGACTTGGAGGCACATACGGCAAATTCTCAGAACATTGATAATATAGCATACGGTACAAAAGTGAACTCAACTTTTTGGAATCATTCTTGAAAAGTATGCACCTACTATAGGAGAACGAGCGTCTGATAGATATACGATTTAGCTAAATGCTAACTATTTCAGAATTGCTAATACAAGATAAAAGTTGAAAGCGCTAGTTTTAACAACTAGGCTATACATTTAAGGGTGACTAACCAATTGCATCATCAATGAATGAGTACTTCTGCAGACTACGAAATAAACTTAGCAAAGAAACCCCTGAAAAGCAAATCCATTCTTGCATGGCTAATACCCTTTCCAAGAGCCTCCAACGAGCTTCTCTTTCTCTGCTATCACCAAAGATAAATTATCTTCAACCATAAATAAGCTGAAAGCTTCGCATGGAACGGGACATGATGGCAACGCAAGCTTTTACTTATGCCAGTGGTCAGCCATTTTTTATGTGATCCTTTCAATAAATCATTGTTTACAAGAAAACTTCCGGAGGACTGGAAAGTAGCGTGTATTGCACCTATCTTTAAAATGGTGCAAAGAATGACAGGTCCAACGATAGGTCTTTAGCAATTCTTCATTTCGCACGTAGTCTTTCTGAGAGATGAATATTCAATCAGTTTTACATGTATCTGGATGCTAATAGATTGTTGTATGAGCATCAGTCTGCTTTTCCACATTTGCATTGAGATACTACAGCTCTTTTGGCTAGCACCAACGAATGGTACCTGAATATGGATATTATCCTTTCTTCTACAAACATTGATGAACTATAAAATGACTTAAAATTAGACCTATTGAGACTGCATGATTGATTACATGCAAAAAGCTTTCTTTAAATATTATGAAGACTAAGTCACTTGTTTTAGGCTCTGCTGCAAAGATCCTAAAGATCGAAAGCGGGCATGATGCTCAACCCTATCCTCAATAGGTGAACAGAAAATTGAAATGATTACCAATGTAAGGTACTTAGCTGACAGTCAAATCAACTGAGAAAATCATATTGATACTAAGAAGACCAAAGTAAATCGCGCCCTTGGACTTATTAAGTACTCTAAGAAATATCTATCACCTGATATACTCAACAAAATTTACATAGGGTCTGTTGAGTCCCATTGAAGATACTTTTGCTCTGTCTTGCGCCGCTGTATCCATACCCACATCCATATAGCATTGTTTATTCATGAAGCCCCTCAGGGAAAAACGAAGCCTGATTTACAGGGGGGCATGCATTTTTATGGGGACATGTTAAAAAGGAAAAGAATAAACGATTTACAGTAAGAGTAACGAAATATTAACAACAACTAGAATGAAAAAGTACACACACGTAAATATTCAGCGAGATCAAAATCGGATTATCACTTTGCTGTTGTTTTCTAGTTTGTTTTAAAACGAGCCGTAGGATTTTGCAGATGTTATTTCACTCGACAAGTTATTCCAAAGCAAAGCCTCTCTGTGTGCAAATTCATATCAATATTATTTATTATTCTGTGTGTCATAGTAGAAACTCTAGTGAAAAGAAATGATAAATATTCCGGTGCTTTGTTATTAATTTCTTTGTATACCATACTTACAGTGTCTTGTTTTATCATATCTTGAATAGTAGTTAATTTCAATTGCTTCAGTAGAGGACTACAATACTCGCCAAAAGTTCTGGCGCACTTTGTATAATTGTAATGTGGACGGAGCATTCGTCCCCCTCCTACTCCTAAACAATGTTTGTTTTTTGGGAGAAGTGCATGCGGTGATGGGAAAATTTTTTATGCACAATAACAAGAAGTGTCTCAGGAACAGACCAACATTGTTTTAGGGGGAAAGGGGTTCATCAAGGTGTGGTGGTTGAAGAGCCGAGAAAGCTATACTTTTACATAATTTTGTGAAAGTGTCCCAGGGACTTTTGGCAAGAATTGTACGTTGTGCATTGTAAGGACTAAAGGTTATGATCCTTACATTCCTATTTTGCAATTTTTCAACTTTTCGTCCTAAAACTGTACTCCAAGAGCTTCATACGGAATAACAGTATCTAAAGTGAGGCTGGAGGAGCCCTAAATATAAAAGTTTCAATGCCTCTCGAGGTAAGAGCTTTCTAGCATAATTGATGTATCCTATTGCATGCACATTTTTAGATGCCTTCTCCCATTGCTTTTCAAAAACAAAATTATATAGTGTAGCAAATTTTTCAAATGTAATATCTACATTATCAGTTTTCGGTCGAATATAGCGCCCAGGGGCATCTCTATGGGGGTTGCGTATAGTGTGGCACTCCCTAGCTTCATAGGTTGTCACAAAGTTTGTAATATATCCGCTTTAGTCAGATAATCTAGAACTATTCGTCACGCGTCATTTGGACCTTGGCAAATAATTCATTCTCACTCCATTTTTTCCTCGAAATCTGATCTCATATTTAATTGTAGTCGAGCATGTGTGACCAAGCGATTCGATTTTTCGCTGGACTGAACGATGACGTTGGGTAATTAATAGCTGACAAGCTTTGGGAAGCACAAGGTTTGCTAACTTTGTCCAAATACCTCTCATCTTCGAGCAGCCCAATGAGGGATTATCTAAAAGAAATATGAAACTTCTTTGTAATTTCTGCAGTCCTTGACTACGCAGAAAGGGAATGTGGGAGAACAAGGGAGCGCAAACCAGGGAACGATAGAATCCCCAAATAGGACTTTCAGCTAATACATAATATTTCAGATATAAAGTCCAGTAAATTGATTGGTGTGATGCATCACTTAGTCTCATCGTGTTTGTGGCTCTTTTCATCGCCCTTTGTTGACAATTCACTGCAGCAGTTTGTTGTTGCTCGTTCGTGTTTCTTGATGCATACAATGCGGCACAGGATAATAAGGGCTATTAAATTTGAACATGACATCAGTAATATGCTAAATCCACTATATATCTTGGCTGTTGCATAGAAAAGTGTATTTGCTCCCATGGACATGATAAGAACGCTTAAATTTGATAATAAAGCAGCTAATGATAGGCTAACAACCTGCTCCTCCTCATCGGCTAGTTTTGTCAGCTGTGACCTAACTCCAGATGCCATAAATGATGCAGGACACGAAAGAATTGTAGACAAATACGCCATGAGTTTTGTTGTGGAGAAACTTAGAGTTGTATATTTCAAAATCTTGCTTATTGTTCCAATGAACATTATTGTGTAATCAGACATTTGAAAGTATCTGTTAATTAACATTGCAAGGACAATAAGACCAATTACCCGGCTAAATTCGTATAAAGTAAGGTAGATCCCAATTTCATCCGCTTTGAGATTGAGTGGGCTGTGTTTAAGGAAGAGTGCTATTAAGGCACGTTCTCCTCCATGCGATGCAAAGTTAAAGAAGGCAGCTACCAGTAGCAACGGCATAACACTTTTACTTGACTGATAAAAGTGCTTCCTTACAAATGAAACAAGGTGAAGCCAACTGTCTTTAGTGTGCGCTTTGAAATCATTCCATAAATCATACTCCTTCTCATCTGGATGCTTCTTACTTTCATCATCAACTGTTGGTATAACTATTAATACATATAGTAAGCCAATGACCAGAGCAACTGTTGCCAAGAGAAATGCACTTGTATATCCATAATATCTTGTCAAGTAATTTGCAATAAGATTTCCAGTGGCTAGGCCGGATTCAATTGAGGCATGAACAATAACTACCGCTAAAAGTCTATTATCTGGCCTTGCCTTAATAGAATAGGCACTGCAAAGCGTAATGCTCCCAGATACGTCACCAAAAATACTTATAATGAAACTTCCGAGGACGAGGAAGCCTTCATGTAGTGTTATGAAGTAGGATGAACAGAGATTGATTAGACACGACAGTAGACTAGCGATGGCTGGCAATAGAAGAATCTTCCTTTTTGAGACGAGATCTGTCATTGATCCGAGTGGAAGCATAAGTATGGTTGCAGGAAAGAAATCAGCAAAGTTGATCAAGGCATTCCATTCTGCTGATTTACCGAATACATAATTCTCATGTGACTTGAATTTGGGTAGTCCAAGCTGACTGCAAACAGTGTTGTTGAATGTTTTATGGCAAACTTTGAAGACTAATAACTGTGGCACGATGTACATGTCTGTAGTCAAGGCTACCATTTGCAAATATGCAAAAGGTACAACTGCCCATTCCTTTGGAATCATGATTGCCGTCTGGCTAACCTACAAACCGTTTGCTTTTCACACTCGTGCAAACTACTGATCTTTCCTAGCGGTCACACGCTGTTGATTAAGTTGTTGTCATTGTTAGCAGCAGTAGAGATAGGTTGCTTGGGATATCATCCTCTATTGATGCATACAAAGGGCTACATAAATGCAGTGATTGAGAATAAATGTAGTCATGGAGGCGGTGATTGATTTCATTAGTATTCACACTACTGCTTTGTAAATGACATCATACAGTATACAATGCATCCTCGATAACGAGAACACTCGAATTCTCGAATGGTTCCTTCAATCCCTATATCAGGGGTTAGCAACATTGTTGGGCTTCAAGGCCAAAATCACCATACACTACCTTTGCTGAGGCCAGATGCTGGCAATATAGATGTATATTTCGATAGTGCTATTCTGTTTGGGTACTGCTGCTGCAAACGTGAAATTGGCTGAATGAAAGAACTGCAAGGTGTACACTTTTATTTTATTTTTAAATATTTGCACACTTTTCTCAAGAACTGGGCCACATTTGGTGGTATTCAGGACCAGATTCTACCTGTGTCTTTGTCTGAACACTCTACATGTTGTTTACAATGGCGACCTGAGATGCATTGAGCCTCCAAAGAGATTCATAGTTATCAAGGAGTTGCCTAGCTGTCTAGAAAAGCATTCCAAGACAATGTGGGTTTTAAATGCGCTTTTGAATTGCGGAGATATTTTAAATCCGAGTATGTAATAAGGGAATAAATTAAAAATGGAATGAAGGCATCGTGGCTTGACTTCTTCCTGACGACAATTAAAACACTTTTAACATTAAAGCTTTATCAAGAGTTAATACTGTTTTTAGATTAACATTTACAAGTGAGATTTGAATATACCCTTATGATTTTAGGCACTTTTAGCAATGGTTAGAGGGGCGGGGTGCGGGGCGTGACCTTAAAGATTGATATCAACTCCACTTGATCTAAGACCCCATAGATTTTGGAACTCAGTCAGATTTAGGCTGCATCCGCCCCTGGGCTCAACGCGATATTTTGAATCACATATAAGCAATATTCCAAAACAGCGACCTTAAGGCTGGTTCTCATATATGGCCGATGAGGGTATTGCGATGCTTGCGATATGAGAACATCATCTGTTCTCATATATCCCAGACCATCAGCGATGGCTCTTTTCCTAACATCACAGGTGGTTTTTTCAATTTTTCAATTTAAATATATTTATACACAAAATTTACCCTTCAGCAGTTACCATCTAAGTAAGATAGAAAAAAAAAGAAATTTAATCCAATCTAATGAAGAATCTAATAAAATTGATATCAAGCCCAACAATTACGGAATCGTTTTTTAAACTTGCAGTGCGAGTGTGGTTTCCGTGTGATCTGTTGCCTAACTACACTACCATTTTGAATTTGTTTGAAATATGATCAATATGAATGTGTATTGGAAATAGATTATTATTTCCGTAATATTAACCTCTTGCGCTGCGTACAATTGTCCACGCAGATAGCCAAAAACATGAGGAACAGATGAAATCCAAATTTTTGTCTCATTTCACCAGTTAGTTCCTAATTCATACAAAGTTGATAAAATCAAGGTAGAGGGGGGGGAGATAAATTGATAGAGCATTATCGTTCGGTTAAATTGAGGATTACTGGGTGATTATTTGATGACAAAGGCATGTACATACAAAGCCAATGCAAGGATGTTGGTGAGTTGTTTTTCTGTTGTACCATCCCTCCCCTAAGGAAGACCTGGAATTTTCTTGCATATTCAGAACGTATAGAGGGAAGGCTATCGTATGGTATATAATTTGTTTATATTTAGTGAGTATCAAATTCTTCATATCCGCCCCATTCATTGGCTATGCAGTGATATCTAAATAGGAGGGTGTGATGCCCCCAAAATGTAAGGAAAGTATCTAGGCACATCTCTATGGCAATGTACTACAAAACTTTATGAGATTCAGAGAAAGGATATCCTAACTTTAGGATACAAGTTCAAGACATCATGCTAGAAGGCCACTTCACAAAGCAAAAGAGGCTGCCCAAACTTTTTGCTTCTTATGAGCCACAGCAATCAATTGTCTTGGGTGCTGAAGTAACAGTTTAGGGACAGTAAGCCACTAACTGAACTTATCATGATATTCAACAATTTATCCAATGTATTCAATTAAAATAGCAAATTTTGGAAAGCTATGAAAGCACTTTTGACTCCATAAAATCTTTCAAATACAAAAGATTTATTGCAACTATACATAATGTATACAAAAAATCATGTCAATAATTATTTAGAATATATATATATATATATATATATATATATATATATATATATATATATATATATATATATATATATAATTTATAAATACTGTTGGAAAGAAAATAATTGATGGTCTCAGAAAAGCATTTACTATTGGCTTTGGTGCATCAGAACAGCCGTTTTGCTATCACAGAAAGGTTATTGTCCAAAAATAAGCCTTCTTTTGAGTATGCTTTTACATACAAATTTCTTGAAGGCCTCTGGAAATAACTTACAGCAAGATTCAAAGAGATAATAGTCAGAATAATACTCCCAAGCCTTGGCAGCTTAAGAGGTAGTTCATTCGATGAGCCGTAGATGAGCCGAACCTATGCATTTAGTAGTTTGAGCAGTTAAGTTCATCTTCGGTTCAACGTATGAAACCATAAAAATGCACCGGCTCGACCCATAGTCGCACCATTCATAGGTTCAACATGGGCTCATCCCCTTCGGTCGTGCGGATCATGTATGGTTCATCTTGGTTTCAGACGATGAGACGACCCATTGCTGCACCAATGCAATAATTAGTTGGTTCTGGATTTTAGCATTGAGTTTCTTGATCAGAGCGTGCGCACTAGTGTTAATCCACACGAAGGGAAATGATGGCAGATTTTAGGAAGCACGCATCCTCTTTCATAATAGATACATCTAATGAAAGCGAGTCAGAAGACGACAGTATCTCATCCGCCTCGGCGAAATCATTCGATTTGGAAATGCCCATAGAAAATCAGGAAGGTGAAAGTGAGTTACAGGAAGACAGCAGTAAGCAAGCTCCTTTGTATACATTCATTAAATTCTTTTAGCTTCCTAAGACCCTTGTTTTATCAAATACCCTATCTATTTGCCAAAAACTAGAAAGTATTTTGAAAATTAGGGGGATTTTCCACCCGGGCCGTATGGCCCTTCCAGCCATTGGAAGAACTGAATGGGCCTAAGTACGTGTAAACAAAATCGGTGTTTTGCGGGACATTCAAAGCTGTTCTAGCAAATGATACTTGTCATTTCAACCAAAAAATGATTTTTACTTCTGTTTTTCAACAAATTTTTACATTTTTCTTTTATAGACCTAATGGAAGAAAACTTTGAGAATGAAGAATTAGTTCTTGACCCAGAGTTTGGGCTGAATTCTGAGCAGGAACTGACTCAAGCTATGAGGAGGCAGAATTATTAGATTCTGATGATGATATGCCACTTGCCGATTTACTTCCTTTGGCTGGAATTTCAAAGCACGTTGATATGCCAGAGCATGTTTCTCGTTGGAGAGCAGATAGAGCACCACCACGTCAGATGAGCAGTGAATTTAAAGGTTATGTACATGTGATGAAGGGAGCCTAACAAACCCTACTGACTATTTCAAGGCCTTTTTCTATGATGAAATGACCCAGCTGATTGCAGATCAAACAAATTTGTATTCAGTACAATGCGATGTTGCTAAGGGGAGTGTTGGGACTACAAAAACAGAGATTGAACGGCTCCTCTCCATATTGCTGAAGATGTGCATTGTGCAAATGCCCAGATATTCAATGTACTGGGAAGCAGAAACCAGGTACAGTCCAATTGCTAGCTTGATGAGCAGGGACCGGTTCAAGAAATTGAAGGCCTATCTTCATTTTAACGATAATTCTAAAGCACCTGGCAAGAATTACAGCTCTTATGACAAGCTGTACAAGATAAGGCCACTACTTCAGCTGCTCAGAGAAAATTTTTTAACTGTGCCACCTGAAGAAATTAACTCGGTAGATGAGCAGATCATTCCGTTCAAAGGGAAAAGTAGCCTCGGAAGATACCTCCCAAAAAAACCAAAGAAATGGGGATTCAAAAAATTTTTTCAAGAAATGGCCAGAGTGGCTTTTGTTTTGATTTTGAGATAGAAGGTGCCCCAGACCCACAAGATGCAAATGAATTGGCTCCAGTTGACCAGATTGGAAAAAGTGGAGGTGATGTAGTTTTGAGAATGTGCAGCAAATTGCCAAAGAACCAGAACTATAAGGTTTTCTTTGACAATTTCTTTACATTCCCAAAGCTACTGAATAAGCTGAAGCAATGGGGCATCTGTGCAGTCGGCACAATACGTCAAGATCGTCTTAGAGGCTGCTCTGATGTTTTGAAATGTGAAAGGGAGCTCAAGATGGAAGGACGGGGTTCATTTTGTGGGGCAGTTGATTTAAATACTGGCATCACTGTTGTCCGCTGGTATGAGAAAAAACTTGTTCAGCTGGCATCAAATTATGCTTACACCCACCCAACTGATGTGGTTCAAAGGTGATCTAAGAAGGAAAGCAAGTATGTTGATGTACAAAGACCACAAATTGTTGTCACATACAATACAGGAATGGGAGGTGTTGACCTCTTTGATATGTTTCAAGCCCTTTACCACCTTCACCATAAAAGTCGGAAAGGGTACATGCGATTTTTTTTCTGGATTCTGGGTACAGCTGTCATAAATGCATGGTGCTTGTACCGCAGAATTTCAAAGCAACAAAATGTGCCCATTGCCAAGCAACATGACCTGTTAAGATTTACATGCTCTGTTTCGCAATCACTTGCAGAGGCTACAATCCAAAGAAAGGGAAGAGGGAGACCAAGCATTGAAACGCCATCGGCATCAAAAGATAAGCTGCCACGCAAGGCACCTGACATGGCAACACAGGCAGATATCCGGATAGATGCTACAAATCATTGGCCTGTTTACAGGCCAGATCGTCCTCGTTGCAATCACTGTGGTGAAAAAACCCGAATAGGGTGTGAAAAATGTAAAAAGGGGCTATGTCTGACAGAAAAGAGGAACTGTTTCAAAGACTTTCATAAATAGACATTATGCATGATTTTTACTTTTGTAAAGTCTTAGGCCCTGGAAGGGCCATATGGCCCAACCTCTAGAGTTGCCCGCAAATTAATTTTTTTCCAAAAATTGCTCTGAAGTTCGATTTCTCCTGGTCTGTTTACCTAAAAAGCACCCTTGATAATTTTTTATTTTATTTAAATCTATATTCAGCCCTGAGCATTTCTGGAAGACCTCACCAGACAGTTTAAAAGCAGAACTATTGCACTAACTTTCTCGTGTTACACAACAAACGTGGTTTACACCCCATATCCCCTATATTTTCCCTAACAGCTTGTCACAACAATAGTGCATACCCTAAATAAGTTGAAAACTTTGCATGGAAAGGGACATGATCGCATCGTGAGCTTTTACTCATGCCAGTGGTCCGCGATTCCTTATGTGATCTTTTCAATAAATCATTGTTTGCAAGAAAATTTATCTTTAAAAATGGTGCAAAGAATGACAGGTCCAACGATAGGTCTTTAGCAATTCTTCATTTCGCACGTAGTCTTTCTGAGAGACGAATCTTCAATCAGGTATATATGTATCTGAATGCTAATAAATTATTGTATGAGCATCAATCTGCTTTTCCACATTTGCATTGAGTTACTACAGCTCTTTTGGGTAGCACCAACGACTGGTACCTGAATATGGATATTTTCCTTTCTTCTACAAACATTGATGAACTACAAAATGACTTAAACTTAGACCTATTGAAGCTGCAAGATTGGTTACATGCAAAAAGCTTTCTTTAAATATTTTGAAGACTCAGTCACCTGTTATATGCTCTGCTCCAAAGATCCTTAAGATCGAAAGCCGGCCTGGTGCTCTACCATATCCTTCAATAGGTGAACATAAAACTGAACTGATTACCAATGTAAGGTAGTTAAGAGTTGAGCTAGACAGTCAAATCAACTGAGAAAATCATATTGATACTAAGAAGACCAAAGCACATCGCACCCTTGGACTTATCAAGTACTCTAAGAAATATCTATCACCTGATATACTCAACAAAATTTACATAGGGACTGTTTGAGTCCCTTTGAAGATACTTTTGCTCTGTCTTGCGCCGCTGTATCCATACCCATATCCATATAGCATTGTTTATTCATGAAGCCCCTCAGGGAATAACGAAGCCTGATCTACAGGGGGGCATGCATTTTTATGGGGTCATGTTAAAAAGGAAAAGAATAAACGATTTACAGTAAGAGTAACGAAATATTAACAACAACCAGAATGAAAAAGTACACACACGTAAATATTCAGCGAGATCAAAATCGGATTATCACTTTGCTGTTGTTTTTTAGTTTGTTTGTAAACAAGCCGTAAGATTTTGCAGGTGTTATTTCATTCGACAAGTTATTCCAAAGCAAAGCCCCTCTGTGTGCAAATTCATATCAATATTATTTATTATTCTGCGTGTCATAGTAGAAACTCTAGTGAATAGAACTGATAAATATTCCGGTGCTTGGTTATTAATTGCTTTCTATACCATACTTACAGTGTCTTTTTGTATCATATCTTGAATATTAGTTAATTTCAATTGCTTCAGTAGAGGACTACAATACTCGCCAAAGGTTCTGGCGCACTTTGTATAATTGTAATGTGGACGGAGCATTCGTCCCACTCCTACTCCTAAGCAATGTTGGTTTTTTGGGAGAAGTACATGCGGTGATGGGAAAATTTTTTGTGCACAATAAGAACAAGTATCTCAGGAACAGACCAACATTGTTTTAGAGGGAGGGGGGTGCATCAAGGCGTGATGGCTGATGTGGTGAGAAAGCTATAGATTTTCATAATTTTGTGAAAGTGTCCCAGGGACTTTTGGCAAGAATTGTGCGTTGTGCATTGTAAGGACTAAAGGTTATGATCTTTACATTCCTATTTTGCAGCTTTTCAACTTTTCGTCCTAAAACTATACTCCAAGAGCTTCATACGGAATAACAGTATCTAAAGTGAGGCTGGAGGAGCCCTAAATATAAAAGTTTCAATGCCTCTCGAGGTAAGAGCTTTCTAGCATAATTGATGTATCCTATTGCATGCACATTTTTAGATGGCTTCTCCCATTGCTTTTTAAAAACAAAATTATATAGTGTAGCAAATTTTTCAAATATGATATCTACATTATCAGTTATCGGTCGAATATAGCGCCCAGGGGCATCGCTATGGGGGTTGCTTATAGTGCGGCACTCCCTAGCTTCATAGGTTGTCAGCAAGTGTGCAATATATCCGTTTTAGTCAGATAATCTAGAACAATTCGTCACGCGTCATTTGAACCTTGGCAAATAATTCATTTTCACTCCATTTTTTCTCGACATCTGATCTCATATTTAATTCTAGTCGAGCATGTGTGGCCAAGCGATTCGATTTTTCGTTGGATAATTTAAAGCCGACAACCTTGGGAAGCACAAGGTTTGCTAACTTTGTCCAAATACCGCTCATCTTCGAGCAGCCCAACGAGGGATTATCTAAAAGAAATATAAAACTTCTTTGTAATTTCTGCAGTCCTTGACTTGTCAGAAAGGGAATGTGGGAGAGCAAGGAAGCGCAAGAGAGGGAAAGATAGAAACACCAGAAAGGACTTTCAGCTAATAAATAATATTTCAGATATAAAATCCATTAAATTGATTGGTATGATGCATCACTTATTCTCATCATGTTTGTGGTTCTTTTCATCGTCCTTCGTTGACAATTCACTGTGGGTGCTTGTTGTTGCTCGTTCGTGTTTCTTGATGCATACAATGCGGCACAGGACAATAAAGGCTATTAAATTTGAACATGACATCAGTAATATGCTAAATCCACTATATATCTTGGCTGTTGCATAGAAAAGTGTATTTGCTCCCACGGACATGACAAGAACGCTTAAATTTCCTAATAAAGCAGATAATGATAGGCTAACAACCTGCTCCTCCTCATCGGCTAATTTTGTCAGCTGTGACATAACTCCAGATGACATGAAGGATGCTGGACACGAGAGAATTGTAGACAAATACGCCATGAGTTTTGTTGTGGAGAAACTTAGAGTTGTATATTTCAAAATCTTGCTTATTGTTCCAATGAACATTATTGTGTAATCAGACATTTGAAAGTATCTGTTAATTAACATTGCAAGGACAATAAGGCCAATTACCCGGCTAAATTCGTATAAAGTAAGGTAGATCCCAATTTCATCCGCTTTGAGATTGAGCGGGCTGTGTTTAAGGAAGAGTGCTATTAAGGCACGTTCTCCTCCATACGATGCAAAGTTAAAGAAAGCAGCTACCAGTAGCAACGGCATAATATTTTTACTTGACTGATAAAAGTGCTTCCTTACAAATGAAACAAGGTGAAGCCAACTGTCTTTAGTATGCTCTTTGAAATCATTCCATAAATCATACTCCTTCTCATCTGGATGCTTCTTACTTTTATCATCAACTGGTGGTATAACTATTAATACATATAGTAAGCCAATGACCAGAGAAACTGTTGCCAACAGAAATGCACTTGTATATCCATAGTATCTTGTCAAGTAATTTACTACAAGATTTCCACTGGCTAGGCCGGATTCAATTGCGGCATGAACAATAACTACCGCCAAAAGTCTATTATCTGGCCTTGCCTTAATGGAATAGGCACTGCAAAGCAAATTGCTCCCAGATACGTCACCAAAAACACTTATAATGAAACTCCCGAGGACGAGGAAGCCTTCGTGTAGTGTTATGAAGTAGGATGAACAGAGATTGATTAGGCACGACAGTAGACTAGCGATGGCTGGCAGTTGAAGAATCTTCCTTTTTGAGACGAGATCTGTCATTGATCCGAGTGGAAGCATTAGTATGGTTGGAGGAAAGAAGCCGGCAAAGTTGATCAAGGCATTCCATTCTGCTGATTTACCGAATACATAATTTTCATGTGACTTGAATTTGGGTTGTCCAAGCTGACTGCAAACAGTGTTGTTGAATGTTTTATGGCAGACTTTGAAGACTAATAACTGTGGCACGATGTACATGTTTGTAGAAAAGGCCACCATTTGCAAATATGCAAAAGGTACAACTGCCCATTCCTTTGGAATCATGGTTGCTGTCTGGCTAACGTAGAATGCATTTACTTTTAACTCTTGTACAAACTGCTCTCTTTCATAGCTTAACAATGGTGGTTACATACTGTTGATCGTGAACAAAATGCTGGGATTTTCACATTGTTAGCAACAATAGAAGTGCTTTAACAGCGGATGGTTCCTTTATTCATAGATACAAAACAGATTACAAACAGATTACAAAATCAGATGATATTCTACTTTCTAAGGCACCAATCTGACAAAATAGCAATGAAAGTTAGAATATTGTCTGAGAATATGCCTAATAAGAACACTCGAAACGATAATACAATAGCATGTTCTCTTTTCGAACCTGCAAGAAAAAAAAATACGTTCTAAGGTACTTGGCACGGGCCTTTGTCACTTGAATATGCAACCCCGGACTTCTATTTAGCACCCGAGAGTAAAAGCCTTGCCAGTTGTAATTGGCGGGTTTTAGCTAGTTTTGGTAGCATTTATGACAAGCTTGCTCAAGTTTCACCTGCTCAAATTGTGAGCCATTTGTACTAGAAAAAGATTGGCTGGAGTCTATGGTGAGCAAAAATCTCAGAATGGATACTAGCATATAAAGGGCTAAGGCAACCCCATCATCGTAATGGTCATTGATTTTAGCAGTATTCACAATACTGCTTTCTGTGAAAGAGATCCTGAAAGAGATGATACCGTATGCAGTACTCCCTGGATGACTCGAATACTCGATACCTTGATATCTAGCAAAAATCGTTCAATATCTTAATCATTTTTCATGAAAACTCTAGTATTTTACCTCTAAGACTGAAAGCTAGAATTATTTTTAACTCGAAAATTTATATATTCAATTAGCTCTGCATGTAGATACTCAATCACCGTTCATTGGCTCAACAATATGTCTTGAGTCACATATACATTGTATTGCAGAATATCGATATACTGCAATTTGACTTATTTATGGTTCTAGCTGGATTCTGAATTTCATTGTCCTGCATATATCCAACGATTCTTCATAGTCTCATAATTCACACCTCTGCTTTCTATGTAGAACTTTGCTTTCCTTTCTTCAAAGTTTAGGCACAGTACCTTTCATTGAGGCTAGAGGTGTGGCAAAAGCACTTTACCGAGAAACGTTAAGGCTTCCAAGATTTCTGGCAAGAGATAATAGCTCTACCTGCTTTCACAGACATGTCAGCCAATCATTAGTATTCTCGACAAATAGTAGGATGTCCCACCACCACACTACTTACTTCAATATGCTACAGCAAATAGTGAAAGGCCCTATTACATAATTAGAAATGGCCCTGCTAACAAAGGTAGACGAGTTTAGTTAACAAGAATCGGGTATTATTATGGAAGTCCAAAAACTTGCTAAGAGATCATTCAAGAAGTACATAATGGTAGAAACTACTTATTTCACTACCTACATTAGAATGGCTTGTCATACTCGAGCTGATGCCCCTCTCTTTGTTACGTAGTTTTCTTGGCATGAGACCCCCCCCCGAATGGAGAAACTAGCTTCTATTTATGTGCATAATGTAAGCAGTATAGCAAAAAATATAAGCTCTAGGTCAACGAAATTCAGGAATGATTAGGGATATTACAAGAATCAAGTTCGATAAGGTCTAAAAATCTCTGTTTTCTTGGGTATTTTTGGAAGCACTCACCAGAAAGTGGAAAAATAGAACTATTGCAATAACATTTTCGTGTTACACAACAAAATTGGTTTACACCCCATATCCCCTATATTTTCTGTAACAGCTTGTCACAAAAATAGTACATACCCACCCGCCCCCTAGGAGGCCCTTAGGAGGGTCCTGATGAAATAGTGATAAAATTGTTAGTGCAGAACTTCATACAAGAGATAGGCCACAATTGTTTAAAAGGCACGGGGCAAAAGCAGTTTGTAAAAAGCCAAACATGTCAAAAAGTGCTTGGAGATATAGGTATAGCTTTTGATTCACCTGCGGAGGCTATTGTTTCTTAATAGGCCGCAAGGAAAATTCTCAGCAGATTTCTTCTTGTTTGCATTCCATGGTCAAACCTGGGAGCGACAATCAAGAAAGCACACGCGATAATAGCCCAATTAGCTATTGATAATTCCGTTATTTGACTTACTACTGTGTTGTCTTCAAGTTTCGAACCAATATTTTCAATTTGAGAACAACGACTCCTAGGAAATCCACTGTCCTTCAGTACGGCACTCATTTGATCGCACAAGGGTATGCTGTAGTATCTGCAACATTGTACTTGTCTCATATATGATATCAAAAAAGTACATATTGAAGCTTAAAGATCTATTTTTGCACTACATTTTGATATGAAAACTTTTATTTTAGTGCAAAGAACCTTACCAGTATTCTCCGTCTGAAGTTTTAAGAAATTTGCTACTCCCGTATGAGATAAGGCAATAAATGTCCATCGCATAGGTGCAATTCATGACAGCTCGTTTGGTTCTAAGAGCATTTTCTTTCAGTTTTTCATAGTTTTCATAGCATTTCAACATTTAGCCTGTATCAAAGCCATGTTTGTATTTTTAGAATAAGAAAGAAAGTAACGTCCTTTTCGATACACGTACTTTTTCGTATAATAATAATAATAATGGATATTAACAGATCCACATAACATGGCTATTCTCTGTTAAATTTTACCTAAAATGTTGCCTTTAATTAAAAGTACAGATTGTCCTGAATAAATAAAGTTGTCTATAATACATTGGAATATACTCTTACATAAACTTATAATACCTTATTAAAAAAAAAAACTTATGTAAAACTTATGTAACAATTTTATTTTTTAAAAATTCTTTAGATAATGTTAGGAACTTATTGTAGATACGGCAGTTTCTTATATGTTCGGGCAAAGAATTAAACAGTTTTGCCGCCCTATCCTGAAAAGTTCCAGTTTCCCTTGGGATCACAAGTGATTTTGCACTGCTTGATCGCAGCTCTCTGGTAGACTTTCTTTCCTCAAGTGTCAGGTATGTTGGCCAGGACTTATAGTTCATCGCCTTGAAAGTTTCTTATACGCCCCACGTGGGACAATTGTGTGTTACAGCCAAAAAACGATTGCCTCACTATTAACGATGTTCAACATTTATGCAAAAGGCACCGTAGATCGGACTTCGAGTCCTACCGTATTTAAATCTCTTTCTTGATAATGAATTATTAAAAAGCTAATGAAGCAATTCTGAACGAAATGTGACAGGCTCTCCAAAAGGACGCCTTGAAAATGAGTCTTCCTAAAATACCATCATTAATTTGCCTCTGCTATCAGTAATCACTATACTCAATTTTTCAGTAATGTGTTCCTCTTTATTTATAAATTAGGGTGTGGCTCGAGGGCTTACGGAAACACTTGTATATCATAAGGAAGCTTCATTCAAGTCTCTCAGGCCCAGTGTCTAATGTAAGGTTCCACGATGGTTGGTCCCAGAGGACAAAATTTAATATTAGGGCTCCCAGATGGCCGGTAAATGTAATGTTAGGAGTAATGGTTGTTGAAAATCTGAATTGAGATGAGCAATTCAAAATTGTTGCGAGTAAGATCTGTGGGGGATTTGCGTCACTGAAGAAGCTGAAAAACATTCTCCCTCAGTCCAAGCTATGTAATGTTTATTATGCTATTGTTGAAAGTCACTTTAGCTACGCAGATGTACTGAATTTCAACAATCTAATTTCGTTTGATCGACTAGTCATGACGTATGAAAATCTTGGGGATAAACTTGAGCTGAGATCAGTGCACTCAAAATATGTGACAAACAATTGCCATGATATTCAAATCCCAAGAATAAGTACGGAACGTGCAAAAGTGGCTTTGTATATTCGGCTCTAAAATTATGGAATGATACACTTGTTGATATATGAAAGGGTTCAAACTTCAAGTGCTTCAAAAAGAAATTAAAAGCACATCTATTGTTCAAGTTCAAGTTTCAAGTTCAAGTTCAAGATTTATACATAAAACCCTTCAGCATAATTACAGACAAATGGAAAAAACAATCTACGAACTAAGTTATATATAACGAAAAGTAGCTATTAACATTGAGCTATAAAAGCAAAACCTATTTAGCGTGGAGCTGCTCTTCCAGGGGGTTGTGTTTAGTTATGTCTTGCTCTTCACATACAATTTCAGTTGCCTTTTGAAAGCATTTGTTGTTGGCAACTTATTATCTGATCAAAAGTGATAACTGAAAACATAGCCCCCTGGAGGAACAGCAATGTTAGTATATTACTCGTTATATCCCTGCTTTCATTCTTTTTTATATTATTAAAAGTGTATATTTATAAATTGAGTTGCGGAAGGGTTATTTTCGTTCATAAAGAATTCATTACACTACATTATAGTACATTTGCTGTAAATAGAGTTCAGAAAGAATACCCAAACGTCTTCTCTCAAAAGGAAATATCTTGCTCCCCTCGCCATGGTTGGCTGAGAGCAGTGGGCGACGGTTCTCGCTTGCTCCGAGCTTGCTGCCACCCTCCCATCCCACTTACATATGCCGCAGCACATAATCAAATACCTGATTACATGAACACGTCTGGTCCTGCCAGCAGATGTACTCTATTGTCTCTAATAGAAGGGGAGGCAATAGAACGAGGTGTTCATATCGGCCAAATTGTAATAGAAAGAGGGTGCAAATAGAAGGGGAGTGTTCATGTCGGCTGGTTTTCACTGAAAAGAGGGTGCTAAAAGAAGAAGGTATGTATGTCCGTAGCTTTTCAATAGTAAAGGAGCAGGGGTGATCTCTAGGGGACTCATGGAGGCGAAGCCCCCGTAAATTGTCATAAGTTTACATCCCTGCTTAGTCGCTGTGCTCTTTCTGCGGTCCTATTTCTATTTACCTTTCTACCCTGTTGGGAAGGCCGGTATGCTTTTCTTACCAGTTACATGATTCCACCTTCTTTCATCATAGTAGCGTCTTGTATAACTTTCGGAAAGGATCTGACATACTTATGCCTGTTGTCAGAACAACTACTGTATATAATCGAATATAGACCTGCCTCGAATAGAAGCCTAGCCCGAACTTCGTCCATAAATTGGCTATTTTTTTAGGAGCCTGTTTCTAAGCCTACCCATAAAAACTGCAAACTTGATGTTTATCAAAAGTACGATTTATATCAGTTTTTCTCAATGAATATTTATAGAGAAAGGCTTGTAAAAAACTTTCACAACTTTATTTAGTAGGCCTCTTGGGCTAGCTCTTACAACTACAGATCTTTCTATCAGACAAAGAGCGCATCTGTCTGTTCCGTATTTGTAGGGGGGAGGAACCTTGGCTACTATGCGTCAGATAATTTTATAATTTGTGTTTGAATTTTTGAGCATCCACACATGCCTGGACAGTTCAATCTCGTTTTCGCATTTTCTGTGCTTGAAGGACTCGGTGTGGTTGTTGAATCGCATTTTGAAGTTACCTTGGCACTGTCCATAATAAACGTGGCTTTCATGTTCTGTCGTTACAACTGCTTTGTATACTAAGCATTATTTTAGCAGTCTCAAATAAGTGGACAGTTGGTTTTATTCCTGCAGTTGATTATCCAGCTTTGCAGTATCTTGGAGTTGTGTATTTTAATGTTATTTACCATGTTGGTGGTGCAGTTGTAACTTACTTTTATTGTGTTTAGGCAGAAGATCTTGTAGAATTTATGATGTTTGGGGAAGTGCTGCTTTACTAGGCTGAGGAAGACTATGGCAATTCTAGTTTTGACACTCTTATTGACAGGGTGATTGAACCAGGTGACTTTTCTTTTTCGTTGTTCACTTTAGTTGGTGTTGTCCCCATTTTCGTACGAGAGGTTCTGAGTATAACCTCTCCTCCTCAGCGCAGAATCATTAATACCTTAAGCACTGTCAAAGTGACGTTACTGGATGACAACTCTTGTAGCCGTTTGCTGACCATGTTAGGCCAATTCCTTTATTATTGATTAAGGTGATTTGAATTAACATTGATATTCGATGGATAGATGTCAGGCTTTCTATGAAGAGAATATGATCCGTTTTTGAGATGAAGAGACAAATCCAAAATATCGGTTTCTGCCAAGTTTATGTCAATAGTAATTGATAAGCCTTCACTCTTGAATACTACCGTTAGTATTCAAGAGTGAAGGCCTGTCCATTACCATTGACACAAACGTGACAGAAACCGGCTTTTTGGATTTGTCTCTTAACCCCAGAAACGGATGTATATAAGTGTAAATATAATCCAGTTCCAAGGTTCGTAAAGAGTGCTCAATACTTGTGTAGAGCGATGTGATAGAGTGTACAAAATCAAAACCACAGAGTAGCTACTTAAAGTTTCGTGTTTCCACTCATCAGGCTACATTTGTATTGGTATATATATATATATATAT
>OLMO02000297.1:2832841-2847830 GCA_900291935.2 Cassiopea xamachana
TATATGTATATATATATATATATATATATATATATATATTTATGTACATATATGCATATATAAATATTCATTAATATCACGTTGCCTGTAATGGTAAGAATATAGTGCTCAATGCATAAGGATGCAGAGCACTAATATAAAGCGTAATGAACAAAAGCAAAGCTTGTTTTCGGCAACTCTGAGTTTCGTGCTTACAAACTCACCAGTCAGATTGTGTTTGAGTAGATAAATATATATATATATGTAATATATATAAACACACTATGGGTACAAAAGTTTGAATTCCTAATCTATACAGGTGGAGAAGCAAAAATCTTAGAATTCCTAACCAACCTTAACATCCAACACGACTCTTTTGAATTTGAATATGAAAAATGCAAAGAATCTATTACTTTCCTAGACACATTAGCATTCATTGACAACAAGAAACAGTTCTAAACAACTTTATATACAAAACTCACTGAAACTCTCAAGTGCCAAATAAACGGGGGGTTCTAATAAACATGGGGGTTGGAGGAAAGACCGAAATTTAATAAACAGGGGGGTCGGAATTTGAGTAACGACTTTACATGATTATACAAGGACGGAAAGAGCAAAAGCAGGTTGCCATAAAGCATAAAACTAAAATATATACAAAAGCATATATATACAAAAGCATACTATTTTGCTATGAAAATTGATCGCAATTAGTAATAACAAATAAAGGAAATGAAATGACGAGTTTGTAAAAATAGTCAATTTCCTTAAAATGAGTAAACGGGGTGATCCTAATAAGGTCCGGGGGGAATGGAAAAAACTCGAAAAATTAATAAGCGGGGTGGACGTTTATTTGGCACCTGAGAGTACACACAACTATCTACATTTTAAATCAACTCACCCAAACACTTAAAACAAAGTTTACTGTACTCTAAAGCACTCACAATCAGAAGAATCTGCTCACAAAACTATTTTACTATATCACAAGATAAGAACCACAGCACATTCTTCATTCGTTGTTATCACATTATTCCCCTGTGGCCTTTCATATCATTAAAAAAAAGTTGTGCAGAACCTTAGCTGGTAACAACGAAAGTCTTCACTTATTCTACGTCGAAGTGTAAATTTTAGTTATAAAAACAATAATGATAGCACACTTAATCATATATACATATATATATGTATATATATACATTATATATACATATATATATATATATATATAATTCAATATAGAAAAATAATGTTTTACGCAGTATAAGTAGAAAGAATATTATTTAAAAAAACTAAGAATGACACTAGGAGGCAATTCACTTAGTGAAGATTTTTCAAACTAACTGATGCGTAAGATACAGTTATAAATCTAAACAGATTGATTTGCAATATGACGTTTTATTAGGTAATGCTAAAGTCAATACATCTTTTGACAAAGCAAAATTGGAAAAGTTTTTAAAGCTTTTGGCGAGACTGATTGAAGAAGATAAAGATTTCATTTGTCTTGCATTTTGTTTTATAAGGGTTTTCGTTACATCTTCGTCGGAAATTCAGTCTCTCCAAAGGCTTTGTAAGCTTGTTCGATATTGCTTGGCCAAAAGTTTTTAAATTTAGCAAGTCATATATTGATAATTATTTATATTAGCATTTTTGATAGTTCTATACTTCGTCCTTCAAGCATTCTTTTCAAATTCAACCTCACCCTTTCAGTTCTTGCTATCGATTCTAAAAACCATGATAAATTAATGTAGTTACCCAAAGCAAAGGAGATATTGTTGGAGCATACTGAAGAGCATAGGCGTCAAATCTCGATTGGTCAGCAAAAGAATCACCATCGAATGATTCCTGCCAATAATGATGCGAGAATTACCACCAAAACACGCTTCTCGAGCGAATTCTCGAAATTTTATTGGCAGGAATCATTCGATGAGGATTCCTTTGCTGGCCAATCAAGATTTGAGACACCTATATCATACTGAAGTGCTCTATTGCTTCTACTTATCATTAAATTTTGTGAGAAGTGTAACTACTCACCACTACCACACATCTTATAACCTAATGCCGAGGAAGAGCTTGGTGCAGTTTTGTTGTTTCCAAATGAACATTGAAACGTGTTTGACTTTCCATAAGTATCTTTGTTGTATCTCTGCCCATGCGTCAAACTCTCGCGAAATTGCCTTTCAGTACTTCTGTCAAGCGGAAAATCAACAGCTTTGCCAGTCCAGCCATGATGCCTTCTATCAAAGCTCTTACTAGACATAGCTACGCTGGACATAGCTGCTCTGCCCAATGCGCCAAAAGCAGGTCTTCCTTTCTATGGTATGTAAACCTATTCACAACGATGTCATTCGCCGGTGCTCGCAAGCAACAACATGGAGTGTGAAGGCGCTTCCTTTTATGGATACTTCTTCAATTATGGCGTCAAATAAAAGAAGAAAAGTTTTGCATTGCAATTCGGAATCGGAGCAATTTGTTCAATACTAAACATCAATGTTTGAAATTAGTGTAAAGATCAGGAAGATTTTTGGTGTTAATGCAAAGATAAACGCGTTTCTTCAATGTCCCCATCGCATATTGATCTCTTCAAAGCTTTTGCAGTGATGACGACAAACTAAATGATTACCATTTTCTGTTCACATCTCTAGCATGGCAATTTTACAGCTGGATTGAAAATGTATCTGCGAGATGTTTATCACGGTATTCTACTTGGTTACAAATTGAATGCTTTCAACAATGAAGAATCAATATTCCTTTTGCCGTGAATAAAAGTTGCCATCCGAACATTTGGAACGTTTGGTTTAAATAGTATTTGCTACCATTTTTTCCTTCGTAGTAATAGCTGGTATTTACAATAGTAACTTAACACTAATTTAAACCAATTATTTACAATACAAAAAAACCAAATGACTATGCACAAAATATGATATACTAAAATAATAAGTTATTGACAGATCCTGCTGGTGCATTCTTTTCCAGGCCAATATTTATCTTGTTTTTAAATGCTAGAAGTTTTGGTTCATTTTTAATACTGTCATCTAGGGTGTTCTAGACGAAACTCCTCCTAAAAGACCATTCACGTATATGTGCCGATCTCAGGCTTAAACGTTATGCGTTGAGAAGTGTAAGCCTTTTTTGGGGTCTTCTGGAATCTACCTTCCTAGAAAACGTTGCTAATCGTGTAATATAATGTGTATTATATCGTTGCCTATTTATAATGTATAATTGGTAATTGATAATAGTGTCAAAAAGTCCATAGTCATGAAAATTATCAACATTGCGGTGAGATCAATGTACTATATACTTTGCCGTAGAAACAAGACGTGGAGCGACCCAGCCTTGTTACACTTTTACGAGCTAAATTGCATATTCATACATACATATATATCCTTTTCTTATTGTTATTTCATTTTTTTTGTAGATAAATTGATCTTCTCTCTATATACTTGTATTTTATTTCTAAGTAGTTTTAGCAGACAAGCTAATTATACATTGCCTATACTCTAGTGAGATGTATGATTGTATTATTTAGTGATTGATGAATGATATGAAGTTTAAAAATTATATGTGAATTAAGTCGGTCAGTCCGTAATATTATATATCATAAGTACTGCCTCTGTAATGTCCAATTATTGTTGAGTGCGCATCTATACCCTGTAGTTATTGTGTTGATGCTTGTTCCCTATCCTAGTAAAGGCTCCTAGCTACACGTGTCATACTATTATATACGGCCTAAAACTAAATAAGATTGGCTAAGATAAATTATCATAATTAATGCAAGCACTACAGTACCTATGATTTTAGTTAAGTGTAATTGAATTAGAATATTGAGTTAGTTGAGAATCAGAGCTGAAGCAATAAAGACGCGTCTCTCTTAGTCGAGCTCTACGTTGCACTCAGCTCAATCGCGATAAGTGTCCAACTCACTCCACTACTTTTAGTAGGTGCTGTGCTATGCAATGATACAATGCTAGAGCATTTGTTTACTGTGCAGAATGTCTATGTTTCGAGTCCCACTCAAGCCTTGGGTGAATGATTGCTTTCTGCCTACCCAGTAGCTAATGGTTACTTGGGTTTAGCACTGGGGAGGAAGTAGCATCAATGAATGGACCTGGTCACCCTACCCTACATGCCGAAGGCCCAAGATAAGGGTCTTCTCTAGCAGGCACTCCTCTATGCACGTGCACATACGTAAAACAGCCTTTACTTTTACCTTCTTCATACTGGTACATGAGGTTCATGAAACGTTGGTGCTCTGCTTAAATAATCGTCCATAGATTCGAGCTACACTGTCAATCCTACATCTCCTTAAGGCAAAGTACCACTTTCGTAAATTCCTTTAGTGCTGCTCCAGGAATTCCACCACGCAACTACTGTATCGCTTCAGCTCACAATTACAGGATCAAAAGCCAGCGTTGATGAAAGAAGTTATATCAATTCTTTCTTCGACCAAAAGATTAAAATCTCAATGCCTTGATATTTCCTCCTTTTCTGTTTACTGCAGATGACTCTTGAGAGAGCGTTTCCTTAATTGAACCGAATACGTCCTGACTACGGTTTTGTGCTTTGGAAATTCGTTGGATGAGACTGCTTTTTAAATTGTCTTACTTCGAATCAAGATGTTCCCTCTCCTACCTGAATCGATGGCTACAATTTTTGAAATTGAAAAGAGGTTTCAGTTGCAAGGAACAGACCACACATTCATTTCTAGCTCAAGGGGAAGGTACATCTGCCCTGGTTGTATGATCAGGGGTGGCACCAGGAAGTTTCCGATGGGGGGAGGCTGACTCTTCCAACAAGGGTGTTAAAATAAATTTTTCAGGGTACTATACTTGTCAAAAATCTCCGAAAAGTTAGTTTTTCACATTCTGACGAGGGGCTAGCATGCTCCGCCGGGGGGGCTAGTATGCTTCAACGGGGCTATAGCCCCTAGCTCTCCTCTGGTGCCACCCCGGTGTATTATCTGTGTTGTTGGAAACAGTAATTGTTTTCATAGTATGTTTAGCAGTTTTGTGATCAAATCTAGGCAAAACTCTAAGGAATTGTTCCTGCTAGGCCTATACACGAGATAGTAAAATGCTACATTCATAAGGATTTATTTATTGTTCAATGATGCCGATGAACAGACAGTCCCACCTTGGGAGATTTGTCATACTCCTATTTGTATACATGCTGAGTGTCTCTTGTTGTTGACTTTTTAGAAGTTTCTTCAGGAAAAATTGGTCAGATACTTTTATCGTAATTCAGTTCAATTCATCAATGCCATTTACTGTGTTGTTATTGTTTTAGCTCAATGATAAACATTTCACTTATTGTGTCAGCTCAGTGCTAAATCATCAATTCAAGTAATCAGTAATGTTCACTGATTTATATTGCTATTTCTGTTCAAAGATGTTGACTTAATTTGGTTTATGTTTACATTTGGGCTTATGCCTAGATCCTCAAAACAAGTAGACTTCACTCAAGTGGATTTGATGCGTGTGAATTTGATTGCTAGATTAAGATCTCCCATTTGGGGTTCAGTCATTTAAATCAGTCAATCAATCAATGAATATATTAAAAGTTGGTACAGAGGTACATATTATATGCAAATGCTAATTAAAACCAACTATTTAACAAAGAAATGTATTAGTCTACAGGAAGCTAAAAGAATGAAATAGAAATACTGCATGTGTAAAAATAATGTATGCGTAAATATATAGGATTGGTGGTTTATTGGCATATTTTACAAGTGCATTTAGCTCCAGACCATTTGCCTATCCTCTTCTGGAAACATGCTAAAGTTTTTTCACGTTTTATGCTGTCATCAAGGGTGTTCCACAAGAGACTACCCCGAAAAGATATTGAATTATTATTTATTGAATTATTTTATAACTCTGGGTTCCTCGTGAACTAGAATTGAGATGGGTATAAAAACATTTCTAAGAATAACTGGGGAGCATCAGCTTTCTGGAAAACTTTTGAGGGCTATAGAACCTTCTAAGGAAAATTGAATTGAATTTTTTTTACATTGAAAAAACAAGTCGGAGAAAGCAGTGGAATGGCACCACCACCAGTTGTTTAGAAAAATAAAATACGGAAGAAAAGCTGGGCCTCATTTCTTTCAGTATGATAAGAAGTTCTCTTTGCCTTTGTGTAGGGTTCATGATGGGAACCCCTGATGCCAAACAGTAGGAGACAATTAGAGAGGCACCACGAAGTGACATTTAATTAAGACATTGACTGCTTTTGGCTAATTGACAACTGTCAATCTTATCTGTTTTATGTATCTGTAGTTTCTGTTTTAGTAGTTAGTTGATGTTAGTTGTTGTTAATTGTTGTTGGTAGTCATCGTTTACAGTAATAAAGAGTTCACTTGTGTTCTGATCTAAAAGTGTTCTGAAGTAAAGCATGAGTAAGAGAACCGACTCCGCAACACATGGGACAGCCTTGGCCCATGTAGAAACCCAAGTTACATTTGTTTCTGGAAAAGACGTGTTTGCCATAGATTGTAGGCCTGTAGCTATAGTAACAGGTCTTGTGCATATTAGCATCAAAAAAGTTTTCAAGACATTCTAAGCACTCTTGTGTAATAAAACTCTAAGACCTATAGCAATTATAAGAATTTTATGAGGAGATATCACAAAGAATGCTTTTCCATTTTGTGCAAAGTTTTTTTGCAATGTTCCCAGCACGTAATTTTGTAAAGTGCATTTCTTACAAGTGAAATTTTGATCTAGATCTTGCGGGAGGTATCTGGTTAACTTTATTTTCTTTTTCAAATGAGAACTTTCTTAGCACAAATGCTTGTTATAGGAAGTATTACCGTTTAGGGGGGCATGGCCATAATCACCTGTGTCCCCAGTGCCCCTAGATCCACACCTGTATAAGCAGATTTGGGCAAAAATAGAAGTAGAAGCGTTTGAATATTTTGCGAATTCTACCTGGCCTTATGTCCAAAGGTACAAATGACTGACAGCTAAATATCGATTGATTTGCATATCTAGGAAGTTGATTTGGGTTCCCTATGCAAGCATTACGCAGGTGGTCAATTCTTGGTACCAGCCTCAGTTCTATGATTGTCGAAAGTGAGGACATATGTTAATGTATTATGGAAAGATGAAAGCATCCGTTTCGTCTTCTATTATTGTGACAATTTTGTTCCAAATAGTAATGATACAAGCATCTAATCTTCCTTTGGTGATAAATACTTGGCCATTTTCTAATGCAACAGCAAAAGGTACAAACTATGCTTTTTTTAGCTTTGTGTTTGCTGCTGGATTAACCTACTTCCTTGTTATTAATAATATATTTCAGGACTTGTATTCCCAGCAAACAAGATTCAGATTCGACTATACCTATCTGGTAACTGCCCAGCACTTGTCAGGCATACAATATGTAGCCATAAAAGCCTATTTCCCGTCAACATGACATTTAAAGCTACATTGTGAATATTTTTTGTCAATTTTCCATCCGGGGGTTTTCCAGGAAAACTACCATTACAATCTATTTTTGCATTATCAGAGCCCGATCAAATCAACGTGATTTTTTAAAACTCTTTCCCTGATTTCTACCCTGTTTTCCTTGATTCAATATAAGTCTTTAGCAAATACTACACACTTCACTTATTACAATGCAAGTTTATCTAAACAAGCTCTCACCTATTTAAGCGAAGTGTGCTCTGTTAACATTATGGACAATGAATACCAACAATTTCATTATGGGCATAGTGTGTTTTCTTTCAAGTCTTTTAGAAACATATTAGGAAATCGATTGACTGAACAAACAAAGGCTAAAACTTTTCCAGATATTTCCCAGATTCACCCTGTATTACTTAATTTGACAGACACCCTGTATTAAGATGTGACAGAAAATTTAGCAAAATAGGCTGCAGTTGATTAGAAATTCCATGATATTTCTAAATGGAAGGAGATGGTGACTTGCCTCTAAATCCCAAACTGCACCCAAGACTCTTTTTGCACCAGATCTTTGGTGAGCACCAGCCTCTATATAACCTCTCATATTGTGATTTGATGAGATATTGTGAGTTTTCAGTATTTATGCCAGGTTCCCCCAAGTTTTACCAGCTGACATTCCCAGAAAGTGTTGGCAAGAAACTGTGGTGAGCAAAAATCCCAGAATGCAGACTAGCACCCCTATGGTCCACATTTCTAGTATTAAATTAGAGAGCTCATAATTCAGCAAAATTTAGGACTTGAAAGAATGGGGGATAATTCCATGGGTAGCTGACATAACAATTAGGCAGGTTATGCTCATTTTGCAAGAAAAGTTATTTGTGGAGAAACTCAACATTTTCAGTTATAAAAATGGGTGATTAGAGTCTTGAAAAAATTCCATTGTTTTCAATCTCGGGTAACTACTTTGCTATTGATTGCAGGTTTAAGGTAGTAACTGACATAACTCAAAGAACAAAAAATTAGTTACATTGACCAAAACAACTGCAAATTTGTTTTAATGTATTTGGAGCTTTCGTTTTAAACTCACTGTCATGCTTTTACAGATATCAAACAAAGGAAAAAGCAAATCATTAAAGCTAAGATGACACACAATGGGTTGGAGAGTCTTACTCTCCTTGTTAACTGATATAACACAACCCAGTAACTGGCATAGCACCCTCTGAAGATAGTAGCAAAGCATGCCAATATTAGGCAGAATATCTGGCAGTTTCCCCATGTTTGTGGCATGATAAACATGTTGAAGGTATGAAACTCCTATGTCTGTGGAAAAATGCAATATTTCTGTTCAACATTTTGGCCAAAGAGTAACCACATTTTTCAACTATATCTAGAGAGTTGCACCTTTCACATAATAAAACTACAAAATATAGCCTATTTTAGGAGATCATAAGTTTTTTTCTGCTTTCAATAAGTTCTGAGCATGACAAAAGTTTTGCATTGACTAGCCTAATTCTCTAGAAAATCAAAAATATATGCATAATGTATATATGGTGAAAAAAGCACTTTCACCCTTGGGTTGACATTTTTGTGGAATTTCCCTGGGCCTAGTTTGATAAGTTATCTCTGTTGAGAAAAGGAAGGCTCCAATTAATTTCTCATTTTAAAAAATTCAGCAATTATCTACTAAAACTTTTGACTTATTGCAATAACACTAATTACTAATCATGTCAAGATCTGTTGGATTGCATTAGCGAAAAGGCAGAAATGCTAGGCCTTAAAATCAAACCGGCCAAGACCAAAGTGATCTACTTCCATCTAAACCAACAGCCAAACCTGACAGTCTACGGCGAACCAATCAAGGTGACCGAGTTTTTCACCTATCTTGGATCTGGTATCTCATCCCGGCACACCTCAGCAAAGGATGAAATTTCGGCCCTCGTCGGAGAAGCCTCAACAACATTCAACCAGCTAAAACAGAGAATCTTCAAACGACAAGACTTATATTTGGGTCTGCAAATGAAAGTGTTCAACGCCTCAGTGCTGTCCGTCTTACTATACGGCTCCGGGACTTGGACAATGACCAAGGCAGACCTCATGACACTAGAAACCTTCCAAATGTACGCGCTACGTGTGATTCTTGGTGTTTCTCGCCTGCAACGCCTGCGTAACATGGACATTCGAGAAGTCTGCTGTCGCCAACCGACCATAGACTATGCCATACGCCTTCGAAGACTCCGCTGGTTAGGACACGTTGCCCGTATGCCGGCGGGTCGTCTGTGTGGATCAATCTGGCGTAACCCTAAGCCCAGTGGCTGGCGCTGTACACGCAATGCCTCTAAATGCACATGGGACAGTACCATTCAAAAGGACCTTGGTTTTCTGAAAAGCTCCTACGGGTCAGTGAACTGGCACAACAATAGCACTTCTATTATACAAGATCTGGCATCCGATCGGGTTCAATGGCGAAGAATCGTGTGGGGGCAGGCCACAGCGGACATCACGTGATGTCAAGCTCTCGTGCCTTAATTGAGATTGAGACTAAAGCTGAGTACTTCTAGAGACATCTAGCTGTAGAATTGGTCCTGCATTTTCTTACCTGTATTTTGAGGCATTGTCGAACAAGTTAACAACATGTGAATAATGTTGAGAATGATAGCCACAATGAGCAACATTGTAGAGAACTCAAAAGAATACCCAGTTGTATTTGTGTATTGGTATTGACAAATCCATTATATATTGACATACCGGTTACATTGACATACCAGTTATCTTGACATACCAGTTATTAATCAACAAATCCTATTCAAAATTAAAATTCAGTTCAATTCAAATTCTACTACTACTTACTACTTACAACAACATAGTAACATAAAATATAGCAATAAGCATAATTTAATAATACAACTAAGTATATTTTAAACAATGTGGTAGAATTCTTTTAGGAGGAGCTCTTAAAGTAATTGACAGGCAAGAAGGAATTGTAGTAGCTGTAGAGTGGAAAATTATATAATTGGATATACTGACATTCAATATGAACTTATTTGCATCAAGCCATCTTGTAACTTATTTTAGTTCATTTTTTACCTTTCTACAAAGGTTACAAAGGGTTTGTGATTCAAAGTAAATATTAGTATCATCAGCAAAAAAGAGAAAATTTCAGCTTTTTTGTAGCATTGGGTAGGTCATTAATAAAGTCAAGATGAGCAGTGGTCCAAGCACTGATCTTTGAAGGACACNCAGCAAGACACAATAGATCAGAGTCAGACCCATTAATTGAAACATATTGGAATCTATCTGATAAATAAGATTTAAACCATGCAAAGGCATTCCCTCTAATATCATAATGTTCTAGCTTAAAAAGTAGAATATCATGATTTACTGTGTCAAAAGCTTTTTGTAAGTCAAGAAATATACAACCAATTTTTTTATTGTCAAGTGTAGTCCTAATAGTCTCAGTTAAACTAATCAATGCACGTTCTACTGAATGCTTTTCTTGGAAACCAAATTGGAGAGGGTATATTATATGATTCTGTGTTACAAATTAATATAATCTCATATACATTAGTTTCTCAAATAGTTTACTAAAAATAGGAAGTAATGAAATAGGTCTGTAATTTGAAGCAAATTCTGGGTCTCCTTTTTTGAATAAAGAGACAACTTTAGCAACCTTCAGTTTGCTGGGGAAGATGCCTGCAGTAAATGATTGATTAATAAGTTTAGCTAATGGCTGAGATATATAGTTTCCTAGTATTTTTAACAAGTTAACTGGGATGCCGTTTGTACCAATAGAGTTTGTTGAATCACTACTAATTGTCTCCTCGACTTCTATGAGAGTGACTGGTTGAATAAACATTGATTTGGGATTTTTCTTAATAAGATAGTCAAGAGGTGATTTTGGAGTTCTAGGTACAGTTTTGCGTATATTCTCTAGTGTGTTCTATAAAAATAGGATAACTAAGGTAACCTCCAACCTCCCCTTGTTACCACCAATGCCACCTTACAAATTGTACCAGACAGTTCCGTAGCAGTAGTAATAATAAATTAAAACTACTAACTTCTGGTACAACAGCAATGTACAAGTAAACAAGAAAACTTAACACTCACAGCAGAACTAGTTAACGTACACAGTAGCACACTAGCTAAATGTACACAACCGTACAAATAAACAAAAAACAAACCACTTTCCTCTGGTCTACAAACACATCTTGCCAGCACAAGCATGTGAAGTCCACCTGTTTGATCAAGGCAGCCGCAATGCGCACCTACGCATTTACCATCTTTCAGAAATTCAAGATGGAAGCTATATCAAGATGTCGGAGAATCTCACATCTCCCCTAGCTTTTCAAAGCTACATATCTGGCCCCTAGTACTCATACTGGTTTACCTTGCTTACCCCAGTGGCAGCAATTGCAAGACCCCTTTCAGTTTGAGGCACCCCACAGCAGTCTTTAGGGTAAGGCTTACCCTATCAAACTAAATTTTTGGAATCTGACCATCTGCTAACAGTAACACCACCCATGTGGTCGATGGCATCGCCACCAAGGAGAGAGTCAACACCAAGATTACTCAGCTCACTTATCACTGGTGCAGTCACTCCAAAACAGTGCCCCTGCAACCCAATAATGACCTGAGATTGCCCTTTCACATGAGAGGCCTTGCCATCTGCAGTCAGTACTGCTTTACCCAGTCGCAATTTATAGCCCTCCACCACCCGCCGACTCAGTAGAGTCTGCTCACTTCCAGTGTCAAAAAGACACAAGGAACAACAACCATTTAGGATCGCACAGACAACTGACATACAACTACAGCTAGGCCTGCCAGCTGCCCCGGACAGCATCAGACTGTCCCGTGATGCGGAGGCACCACTCAAGATCCCAGTGGATCTTAAAGTTCCATTGCAGAGGACGGGCTGCCCCGGTCTCCATCCTCCGAATGAAAATTCTGCCTATCTAAGGCACTAGCACTTGGTGGAGGCTCAAGACAGTCCTTCACCAAGTGCTTTGTGCTTCGACAGCGGAAGCATGCAACCTTCTTCCTTGAAGAAGCCTTCTTAGGGGCTATCCCCTTAGCATTGGATTTCATGGGGCACTGCTTGACAAGGTGACCCCCACCACAGCGATAGCAGCCAGAGCTGCTACCCTGCTGCCTGCCAAATGCAGAAGCAATGACAGCAGAATAGGCGCGCCTCTCTACTGCCCTCTGTGAGACTATACGGTCTCGCACTCGAGTCAATACTGACCCAAAATCAGCAGTATAGGCCTGCTCATGGGTCACCGCCCACTCATATATGGAGGTTGGTAGTCCCTCGTAGAACTTGACCCTAAAAACCAAGTCATTACGGGTTAAACCCAGCCTGCCGCCCAACCTCTCCAGGCGACCCAGGTAGGCGTCAACTGTCTCACCGGCTTCAAGCCTACAATCGACATACCTACGCCATGCCTCCTGCCTAGGCATAGCATACTCGGCTGTCAGCACAGCCTTCACGACCTCCCAGTCAGAGGCCTCACCCACCAACATTCTATTATAAACTTGCGCTGCAGTGCCGGCGAGCATGTAGTTGAGGAAGTCTGTGGGTGCCACACGCTCATCCTCACATAGCCTTTCATAGGCTAGAAGCCACTCTGCAACCTCCACAACACCATCACCGGTAAAGGGAGGTAGCTGGTGGCGAAGTTGATCCAAAATTGGACCGCGGGCCTGGTTAAGGATGCTAGCCAACACACTAGCATCAATCACAATGCCCTGCCCCGCAACACAGGGTTCCTCAGCAGAAATACCAGCATCAGACTGGTCGGCCACGGATAGGCCAGGGATTCCCCCTTTGGAATCCCCCAGGGGGCCTGTGCCCCTCTCACCTTCCTTCGACATACAGTTGTGTCATAAAAGGCCGGGATAGCTTGTTATATAAAAATAGGATAACTAACTAAGGTAACCTCCAAGCTCCCCTTGTTACCACCAACACCACCTTACAATCTGTACCAGACAGCTCCGTAGCAGTAGTAATAAATTAAAACTACTAACTTCTCTTCTTGTACAACAGCAATGTACAAGGAAACAAGAAAAATTAACGTTCACAGTAGAACAACTAGTTACATACACAGTAGTACACTAGTTAGATGTACACAACAGTACAAATAATCAAACAAAAAACAAACCACTTTCCTCAAGCCTACAAACACGTCTTGCCAGCACAAGCGTGAGAAGTCTTCCTGTTTGATCAAGGCAGCCGCAATGCGCGCCTGCGCATTTACCATCTTTCAGAAATTCATGATGGCGGCTATGCCAAGATGTCGTAGAATCACAACATAGTGTTAACAAAGTAATCATTCAAGACATTAGGACCTTCATATGGATCTGAAGTTGCAACTCCATTTTTTATTTTTGTTATGCTAGATGAAATGCAACTATTATTAGACATAATTGATGTACTAGCAGACCTAAGCTTGCTCATATTCTGAAAATTTTTAGTGAAATGATTTTGAAAGTAGGTTTTCTTGCTGTTTCTTATTTCATTTGTTACTCGATTTCTTAGCATATAGGCCTACTCCTCCATTTTGACTTGCTGATTTTGTTTCATAATAACAGTAGCCATTTATAGGTATTATTTACCAATTATAGATAAGATATTATCTCTACAGAACTATACAGAACGTTTTTGGATAACTTATCCCATCCTCTGCTAATAAGTATGAATACATTGGGGGTTTTTATAGAAAATAGTATTGAATAGAAGTCAGAAAACAAAGGGCAAAAATGAGAAAGCAGATGGAAAATGTCTAAATAAAGAGATAACTGGGAAGTAACCAGATACTATCATAAACAGGAAATTATCAAAAATATGAATAATTTTACTATGCTACAACTTCATTAAGGTATTTCTATCACCAATGTATGATTGAATATTACAACTGTGATGAAAAGAAGCATTATTTGACTCACCAACTGATTGGAGAAACAACATTGTGACCTTTGCTGTCACACATTTTACTGTTTGCCACTTTTGTCATATCTTTGTGGTCTGCTGTCAATTTATTAACTGAATTTCACAAAAGACCTGGATAACGGTTTAGAAAGGCCATCTTCTGTTTTTATTTGCCCACCACTGCCCAATTTACTGAAAGTTTTAAGTGACATGCAAATGTCTGTTTCAGCATGGTCTGTCATAACAAGCAATGGATCTTCACTTGATGCTGTGGAGAAAGGATGTTCTCTTTGTGAAGAAGAGAGATGTGATGGGACTGTAGGATATGGTGGGAGGTAAAATAGTATCAAAATTATCATTGTATCATCTACTTTTACTCTGTATAAAATCATAAAGGCAAATGATCATGGCATATTTAATGACCTATATAAAATACCTGTTGTTTTTGGTAGCACTGTTGGAGAAGATATTTTTGTTTTTGCTTGAATAATGGTTGTTTGGTTATTTATTGGCAAGTAAACAATTGACCAAGTGGCTCTAGGCAGTTATTTTGACACAGGCCTGTATTCTAAGCAATCATTTTAACCATTTTTTCACAGTGTTAGCATTTTCTGCAGAGGTTTTTTATGCTTGCTTAGGTACATGAAAGTCCTTATTTACATTTTCAAGTACAGCTTCCAAGCATAGTTGCATGGATTATAGC
>OLMO02000297.1:2856014-2874466 GCA_900291935.2 Cassiopea xamachana
GTATAGTATAATTTAGTATAGTATAGTGTAGTACAATATAATATAGCATAATGTAGTATATTACAGTATTAGTGTATGATGTAGTATATTGTGGTATAATACAATGTAATAGAATAAAATGTATTAAATATAGTGTATGGTATAGGCAATCATAACATACATAAACCTGTATAAAAATAGCACTGAGATGATAAAGAAAGCAATGGTAAACTCTGATAAAATACAGCATTTATCTATTTTTCCAGGCATGATTGTCATTGACTCAAATGGAACAATTGCAGCTGGTGCCTCTACCAATGGCTTAAAATTCAAAATACCAGGGTATTGACTGTATTTTCTTTAGTATCAGGACATAAATACTTAACTGCTAGTGCTATTACACTATTTACAATGTCAAATGTACCGGAGATGTTTCCCCAAGGCTGTCACCTTGAGTTAGAAAAAGCTGGAGCTTGTAACCCTTAAAACCCTATCCCCTCTGCGTCGCCCACGAATATTCTCTATTTTCCCCATCTTTTCACCTAAGTCACACAACTATTATTTTTTGTCAATAAAGGCAGTAGTTCACAAATGACAGAGAATTTTGCTAGTTTTTCAGGAAGCTCGAAGCATTACTGCAAAGTTCCAGCTAAGTTCTCCGAGCCAATTACTCAGGGTGCCGCAACACATTCGTTTCTAACTAGTCCCCGCCGGTAAAGACATATTGTTGCTAACTTCGACTGACGCACCCCAATTACTTCCCAATTTTACATACCGTATCTCCCAATTCTAACTCCCCGCCATAAACGTCGCATATAAGAAGTACTTAAGAGACTACAATTGCCGTTGAAAGAAAATTATAACCTGCAGTTGAGATTTCTCGCTTGCAGAAAATGTCTTAAACATCTTACAGTTCTAACTACTGCCAACGAATGCCTCCCTCTAAATATTGCATCCAAAAATCTTTGGGATTTATAAACACCGAGGCATTTTATAGAAGCATTTTGATAACTAATAAAAGCTCGTTAAATTTATCTCCATATGTGACTATCAATCTCATGAAAATTAAGCCTCTGGAATGAAGAAGGTGAATAAATTTAGCAACATTGAATAAGTTCATGAAACAGTACCTTTCTCATATGCTCTTGTCTCTTTCCATGTATCAGTAAACTGAGACCATGAGTACACTGCCCTCACGAAAGTATCCGGATATTTTCGAATTTGGTTGCGAATTCGTGGAGAGAAAAATTTTTTACAAATTTTAAGGACAATTTGCATGAAAACCTGGACATGAATTTTCCCTAACCTTTTCTCGAAGCTTCTTCGGTCCAGAGTAGCTCCATATTTCCTTGTACAGCTATGGCACTCAATCCGTGACAGCATTTTGGAGCATTTTTGACACTTTGAGAAGAAACTGAACCATTTGCTGCAAACTTTTTTGCATTGCGGGTCGTATTTCTTCCTCTTTTCCTCCCTACTCCACGGCTGCAATGCTGGACAGAGCAGCATTTCAGACCATAGCCTTCATCAGCGTCTGCCCAGGATGTGCTTTACGAAGACGTTCTGCTGACGTTAGATCGAGAACAAACAGATATTCACGCGTTATTAAAAACGTTTGCTCCTATAAGAATAGCAAGCAGTTCCTTCAGTTATTGTACTCATCCCTAGGGGGCATATGGTTACATTTGCGCTGTACGAAATTCACGGCATTGGTATCATCCTCAGCTAGACAAAAGACTCATGACACTGAATTAAACTCCACTTTGATTGCAATTTCCTAAAATCGTCAAGAGTACCCTTCAAACAAATTGTCAAACAAAAAATGCACTGTTGCCTCAAAGCACCCTTTGCTTTATTGGTTGCTCAAATTTCGATTTCATAATTTCAAGAGCCCTTACCCTACCCCTTTCTCCCCCCTAACAAACTTTGGAATACTATCCTTCACTTTTATCTATTTTCAGCAGACAATCTTTTCGTTTTCTTTCACATCAGGCGCGTTGGTGACACCCCAATTCCTGGGGCAGGGGCCTATGTAGACAACGAAATTGGAGCCGCAGCTGGAACCGGTGATGGAGATATTTTAGTGAGATTTCTACCAAGGTATATCTAGTTTCAATCATTTTGCCTATTTCTCTTTATTAATGTAATAGTTCCAAGCCAACAAAGCACAGCTGATATTACCTTTCTAAAGAATCAAGCCGATAGTGTAAGAGGAGTTTAAGAAATCGCCAAACAAATTAAGATCATGGTTTACAAATTGATCTATGAAAGATTCAAATTTTGACCTGAAATAATTTTGTTATGATACACAAAATATGCAAATTTCTAGACGTACATAATTGCAGCAAACGCGGTAATACATCTGCTTGTTTGAGCAAAAACCATTTCAGAACAGCTGATAAAAATAGTTTTCATCGTAGCTTTCAGACGGTGGAGAATATGAGAAATGGGATGGCTCCTAGCGCCGCAGCAGAAGACGCCCTTCGAAGAATCGTAAAATATGTGCCAAAATTTGAAGGCGCTTTGGTAGCTGCTACAAAAGATGGCAAATATGGTATGCAGATATTTCTTGTAATGCTTTGATGATCAGGGTTGTAGGAAAATGTTAGATAATGACATAATCTGGAGTAATCATACCTAATTCAGCACGAATTCAAGTGGATGGAAAACCTTTTTTAAAACAGTTCTCTGAGGTACGTAATAGAAGGGAAGGTTGGAATAACCGGGAGGGTTGGGGAAATCCCAAAATGCTAATATGTGGGGACTGGAATAAACGGGGGGGGGGGTGACCAAAAATGTTGTAAAAACTGCAATAGTTTCTGGCTATAAAATTTTATCAAAGTAACATTACCAACTTCACAGAACGAAGCATTACTATATGGAACATATTTGATCAGCGTTATTTTTAATTAAAGGCAAAAGTAACTCCTCTAAAATTGCCTTGGCTGAGATGCTACTTTCAAAAATCTATAGGCGGGGATTGAAATAAGAATGTCCTGGGTGGAAAATTTTGAACAATTAATTATAATTACTTAATTAATTAATACACCCGTTAATTAGCGGGGTGTACATCTATTAGGTACCTATGGCACTTCGCTGTAATGTCTACTTCTTCAAAAAACAATCTTTTTTTAAATCTTTGTTTAGGTGCTGCTAGCCATGGTTGGAGTTACTTCAAGTATTGTGTTATAAACAAAAATACTGGCAAAGTGGAAATCATTCCAGTGAAACCTATATCATTTTCATAACAACAAGAGTTGACCTTTAATTTTTTTATCACTCCCCGTTTCTACCAGTTCATGGAACAGAAAAAATAAGACACGAAGTTGTGGGAAAAGATGTCAGTAAGATGTATTGAAAAAACTGTGAGAAATTCTTGAACTTCCATTCAATGAATATGTCGACTGTCAATAATGTAAGATTTTTTAAATCAAGCTAAATTAACAATCAATGAAAATAATATAGATATATCTTTTCTCCCATTATCTATTTCTATCATTGAAAAGGAGTTGTATTACTTAGCGTTTTCTCAGTTTCTAAATCCTCTTGAAGCATCAGCTCATACATTGAGCTTTAAAGACTATTTTGCATCCAAGAAATTATAATTCTTCCTAACGAGTATGAATTAATTCCCATTAAAATCAAGCAACAACCTTATTGCTAGGCCTTCTCTGGAAATTAAAATCCCTTCAATACTTCTCAATGAGAGTGGAAAGTAGATTTTGTAGTTGTAGACTGATATTTTGCAAAAAGCAACAAAGGAACTTAAAAAAGATAGCTCGGGTAGTATTACTATCATCATTGCTGCAACTTCAAACTTCGATAGGGTAAGGGGTTTCAAACCCCTTTGGGAACATATCTAGGGGAGAACATGTAATTTACCAAAAGCTCATCTTCCTGATAGCTATAGCTTTAATTTGGACACTGCAAACACTGGGAAAGAATGCCAAATAACTTGATTCAATCATAGGTAATATTCTGCAATAGTTTTAAATGAAGTATGCAATAATTTAAAATAAATCTTGAAATTATAATCCTACAAACACCAAAATCAAGGTATCTAGGACCAGCATATGTGCAATCCGAGCCCTAAAAAGTTATGGTGAGCGAAAGTCAACCTTCAGATTAGACCTACTGTCTTTGCCAGAGCAACAATTGGACTTCCAGTTGGGATGCCAGGAAAAGGGCCTGATGAGCCAGCAATATCGAAATGTGAGTAGCACAGCGGTTTCTCAGATCCAAGACCATGCTGAAATGGAAATGAAGATTGGGAAACATGTATTCGATTGGGGTATAGAAAGTCGCCACTCTTCTGCACCGAATAGTAAGAGGGGCATAATAATGAGGAAAACGGCATAAATTGGGGTTGTATCAATAAATGGAAATGGGTATAATCTTTCTATATCATTCTTACAAGGGGCAGGGGACTCTTAATAGTTGGAGGGTAAATGTTCTATAGAAAGTATGGGGACCAAAACATTTCAATTTATTGCAATTAGCTAAGGCAACAAATTTTAATGCCAATTAGTTGTCATTTACTTTTAGCGCTTCTCCCATGTTTTTCTTGTACTTGTTACTGTCTTATATAGTATGCTTTTATTTCCTTAGTTGCTATTATTGATTTAAGTTCACAAAGCCAATGTATTTTGTTTACTTCTCTTTTATAAAACTTTGAAATCTTTAGTTGGGCTTGGGTGTGAATAAAATGGGGGGTTGGACTTTCTTCAAAACTGCTTAGTTAGGGGGGTTTCAATAAATGGAAATGGATGGTGAAATTTTCAAAAATTTGCAGTCGGGGGCGAGGGGCCCCCAATAACTTGATACAAAACCGAGTCACTGATGTCATCAACACGACTGACTCTTATATTGCAATGAAACATACCATTTAAAAAACGCATTGACCACAGTTACCACAGAAAATAAAGCTGTTCTTATATCTGGGGGTATGATCGAAAAATAGCTGCTGTTTACTGTTTAGCAGGAACACGGAATTGTGACTTGAAAAATCCAAGTATTTCGAGGGCATGCCTGGCAAGCAAACCCATCTGGTACAGAGCTCTTTATAAAAAACTCTAATTCTTATATGTCCAGCACAATGAATTCTAGTATTAGAAAACGCTGATGTGAGAAACGCACTGCTACAAGCATTGCGCTTAACTATAAATATTGAACAAACCTTATCAAGGCCAGATGTCTTTATGAGGAAAGCTGCAGGAAACTGATGTCCACGTGGTGTACCGGATGATGGCAAATTATTGCACTGAAGGATGTCTTCATATTCGCTTGGGCCTTCAATAAATTTGTAATCCTAGGAGTCGAGCAAACAGGGACTTAGGAACTATTCAAAAAGTGGTGGTACATGGAGTCAGGGGAAGGGGTGATATCTAGGAGGGCTCAAGGGGGCGGAGCCCCCTTGTTAAAATTACTGTTCATTTTGGGGGACTTGGCCCCCCCTAAAAATTCTTGCATTGTCCTTGCTTTTCAAAGTGTATTGACCTTCCTTCTAAAGTTTTTTCTATTGCTATGGTTAATTATTCACTGCTATATGGTAACTGAGACATTTCTAATTGTTTACTATACTTTATTAATACTAAACTAAAGTATTATATCTGCGTCTTTAAAAACTCTTGCCTTGGCCTTGCTTTTCAAAGTGTATTGACCTTGCTTCTAAAGTGTTCTGTATTGCAATGATTAATGATTCACTGCTATATGGTAATTCAGATATTTCTAATTGCTTATTATACTTTCTTAGTTCTAAACTAAAGCATCACATCAACGTCTTTAAAATATGGGCGTGGTTGCAGCTAGGTCACAACCAATATATAGCCATGGTTGCACCTAGAGCCCCCCTTGTTAAAATTTTTAGATATCACCACTGGTCAGGGACACCCTCACAAGCAAAAAAGTCAAACACACTCTTGTTTATAAAAATAACGATTACAAGTATATTGAGGCTTGGAATCGCTAAAATGTAGGAGTAGTTTAAGAAAAATGCAAGGATCAGGCTTTGTTAAAGCCAAGAATTTTTGCTATAATATTGTTTATTACTTTTGTACTTTCTATAAAAATATAATATTCTGCTCTTTTTTGTTCTGCTTTATCATGAACTAGGGCATCAACAAATATTTGAATATATTCCTTTCATTGTTAAATGAAGTTAAACCATCATTGACACCAAAGAATAATTTAATAATAATCTAAGGCTCAAAAGCTAAAAAACTTAAGAATATTGAGGCTCAGCAAAAAACTGGGCATTATAATGAAAAAGAGTGTATAAGTCGAAATGGGGCACCTTACATAAAAATTTGTTAAAAGTGGGGAACAAGTACCACATGCACCCTCCATTTCCTACGTCAACGGGTACTTCTCTACATAGCCCTGAGATGGCCTCATTAGCCGCTTGAAGTTTGTACACAGCCAATTAAAATTGTAACATTAGGCTCTCAATCAATCAAAACAGCTAATGATATCTTGTATATTGTCTTTCCATGTATTTCTAAATTGTTTAAACCCTACTAATTTAAGAACAATTTAGCCTCAAAATAAGAACTGCCAGCCTGAACCTCAATTTTACTATTTTACTGGTTCATTTACAAAAGCGTGTACCTAAAAGAAGTCTGATGCAGAGATGAATAAGTCGTGAAGGTCAAAACTAGAAGACGAGTGTCATGCTAAAAGTAAAATACTACGTGATCCTTTCGTTTCAAACAATCCCATCAGTTTTCATTTCAAATTATCATTTCATTTCAATTCTTTTTGGAGGGTCACCCTTCAGCACAGCCTGATTTGCCGGGAGCCCTCCAATTAAAGCACTATATTACACATTAAAAAGTAAGATACAACAGGATATACGCAAAGACATTAAATTACATAGCTTAAAATATAAGATGCAATAAAGAAACGAAAAGAAAAGGAAGATGAAGAAAAGCGTCAGCTCCAAATTTTAATGTCTAAATGGCTTTCTTAAATTACCATAATGAGGATACCAATTTTGCTTCTATAGTTAGATTATTCCATAATTTGGCACAACGAAAGGAAAAAGCCTTTTGTCCCTGAGTAGTGTTCATTTTAAGACGATGTAGAGTTCTTAATTGCCAATGGAAGGTCATTGATAAAGACCAGGAAAAGCAACAGTCCAAGGCAAGAACCTTGAGGCACTCAAATCTCAATCTCTTCTATTTTTGAATCTACCCCATTAATTCGTGTCAACTGTTTCTACCGACAGGCATTATTTGAACCATTCAAGCTCTCTATTTTGAACACCATAAAAGAAGAGTTTCTTAATGAGAACTTCATGGTCAACAGCGTCAAATGCATTTTTTAGCTCCATAAAGATGAGTCCAGTCATTTGACCAGTGTCAAGCCCATTATACCAGTCATCAGTGCATTTAAGCAAAGGTCTAGCAGTTGAATCGTAGGCTCTGAATCCAGATTTTTCTGGTGAAAGAAGTCCATCTGCATCTAGGTAATGGTACAATTGGTCAAAAACATGTTTCTTAAACAGTCTAGCTATGACTGGCAGCACAGAAATAGGGCGAAAATTGAACATAGCACATTTGTATCCTTCTCTAAAGATTGGTGCTACTCTTGCAACTTTCCATAAGTCAGTAAAAGTGCTAGTCTCAGTAGAAACATTAAAAAGGTGTGCGAGGGAACATGAAATGAAAGGTAATTCAGATTTAAGGAAAAAGCAGCAATTGCAAAAGATCAAAATAAAGTAAATGATGATGTGATATTAGAATTTGGAAAAACTCAACAAACCTCACGGCGAATTGTTGAAATCTCAAAAGGATCAGCAAGCTTCTCTCCGTCTATAAAAGTTATATGGTAGATCATTAAAGAAACAATTTACTACGATAATGTACAAAGAGAGTATATGAAGACAAATGCAGGGCTATGGGAATTCAACTTGGTCAGGCGAAGCTAGACTTCCTCGAGTTTTATCAGTAATACAACGTCGACTAGCACTATTGATGTACTGCAAATTTGCTGACAAGCTACATTTTTGAAGGATGCGGCACCCTATCCCCCGCTCACCCTACAGCTAAACCCCTGGGTTTTATGCAAATAGGCGATAGCGTGAAGAAACAAGCATCCATTTTACCATAGTCAACACGCACAGCTATGTACTAAATTTATAGTGGTGTTGATGTAAACACTGCATGTCCTTTTGCCTTTCCCCCTTTTCTTTCCCTCTCCCCTCCACAATGCATATTTCTAAAAAGGGAAACCCTGAGCGATCGAAGACTGCACGGGATAAATAGGAACTAAACAGCATCAGCATTGATTGAAAAACAAGACAAAAATCAGCGAGAAGATTCGTAAGAAAATCCAACACTTGAGTAAAATTTGGCTAGGACATAAAATACATTCTATCGAGAACATACTCTCTTGTATAAGCTGAGCAAATCTTTTCTTTCTGGCAGGGCCATTGTCCAAGACAAGCTGAAAGAAAAATGAGACCAGATATCTCATAATTTAAAGCGACAAAACTGCACTTCAGCAAAATTTACAATAGTGACAGTTCTGCATATCACATGGACTAATAGCTTAAATAAAACTTTAATAACAAAACAATATTCATTTAACATAGCAGGCAAGTCCGAGTCGGGGCGATGGGGGGCTGTTGCACTCCTTACTTTCTTACTGGTGTATGATGTCATACAACTGATAGCTACACGTTTTTTCTATAAGAAAAAAGTTCATAAGAAAATGAGGCTCAAATGGCCAAAATCTCAGGAAAATTACGAGGCTAAATTTCCAAAATTAAGTGCTTTCATTGGCCAAAAATCAATATTACGTCATTATTTCATTCAAAATATTAAAGATGGAATTCAAATTCGAGTTTACAGGATTAACAACGAAAGTGCAGTCCATTCTTGCCAGTTAATTTCACTTAAAAGTCAAGACGAATTTAAAATCTTAAGGTGCTCCCCCTGACTGCTGCTGCCACGCGCAATAAGAGCTTTCCACTCGCCCCAGCCCCCTCATTCAAAAATTCGCTACAGCGTCCCTATGAGATAGTGCTGATACTATAATAGCCTAAAATTCAAATACGTCATTGATATGCTAAAATCTTGGCGTTCTCCCCAGCTATAAGGGAGGTTTAGATCCAGTAAGAGTACGAGTACGAGTTTTCAACTGCGTAACCAATCAACGCATATTGAGAGGGAATCACCGTCACAACTCGTACTCGAAGCAGCCGTTCAATACGAGTTTCTCAGTACGATTTATTGATTTCAATAAATCCCTGGGTCGTTGTGAAGGCGGAGATATCTAAACACACGAAGTTGCAGTACGAGTACGAGTTAGAGTGTTGAACTACGCGGGGGGTGAACTCGTACTCGTACTGGATCTAAACCTCCCTAATACGTTGTACAAGGTTGACAACCTTTGTGTGTAAAGCTTTGGTATTATTTCATTATAGTCAAGGAGGACATTATCATCAACATTATTATCGGAGGGGGGCGTGGAAAAGTCGCTGAGCAAAGTTATAAACGCTAGAATCTATCAGTAAACATAACATTGTTTTTGGTTTGATTTATCTGTTGCCAAGAATAAACCAGCGGCTCAATAATCGCATTCAATATATCTGGCTAGGCCAAAGACGAAACTGCTGCAAAAATTAATAGGAGAAGCTCTGTAGGCCGCTTTTCGTGTCAACAAAAAGGATACCACTTCTGTTCATTACAGGTAAATTAGGTGCAGCCTCGTGTGTGCGATCCCTCGTATTCATAAATTTAGTTTCAACTTCAGTTAACCAGTGTAGTGTACTAGAACAAAGTCAACTTCTTTGTCTTCGTGTACTAATGAATAACAGTGAACAATGCAGAAATTATTGAAACGTATGATGGAGATAAAATAATCAGCATAACATACTGTGTAGGCCGGTCCAACTGCTCTAATTGCATGACCTGTCAGGGTTGCAATGGTCATCAAGTGAGGTTCTACTTCTTTCAAGGCCTAGCAACAAAATCAAAAAGAATTTTATTCTTTCTTTCAATCTTTAAAAAACATAACAAATACAGCCACTTCATTACATGCCAATCATAGTGGTGACAGACACAAAATCATCTCGTCTCCACTAAGAGTTACATTTATATTTCCTTACACGTCACTCATAGTGGTGAAAGAGACAAGGTCATCTAGTCTGAACTATGAGTGACATTTATATTTCATTACATGCCAATCATAGTGGTGACAGACACAAAATTATCTCGTCTCCACTAAGAGTGACATTTATATTTCATTACATGTCACTCATAGTGGTGAAAGAGACAAGGTCATCTTGTCTCAACTATGAGTGACATTTATATTTCATTACATGCCAATCATAGTGGTGACAGACACAAAGTCATCACGTCTCCACTAAGAGTGACATTTACAATTTCTAAACAAAACTACATTAAAACAAACGAAAAACCAAATAATTAAAAGAGGGAAAATTAAAGCAGAGGCAGAGCTGAATAATAGAAAAACAACGTGCACCAACAATTTTATACTTGAATTTATACTATAAAGGCAATACAAAAGAAATGAAAAAACGAGTGATTGCTACTGTGTTTAAACTCCAATTAGAAAAATCTCTTAGTATTTTCAAGGAATGGGAGTTTTGCTTCGAGAATAAGTCGATTCGCAAGTAAACAAAATTCAACTATTGAGCCTCGTTGTGAAGTGTTAGTTTAGCTGAAGATGTTCTGCACTTATTGAACCAGATGAGACGTATGCATCATCAGACTGGGCGTCTGTTGAACACGAGGCTATTATTTAAGAAAGTTCCACTGGCAGAGATCAAGGTGAGCAGCTTAAGGAATATGAGCAAAGGTGTATTGTCAGTCAACAGCATACTTTAGCGAGCATATAAAAGCAAGTCTTTAATGCCACAATACACGTTTTTAGAAGAGACAAACTTTCTGCTTTCAGCCTGGATGTTGCTAAATATTTCATCAGATCCAGCCTTAAATGTTTTTAACTGTTTCTTATCTTCTTAAGACTTCAAATAGCAATTTCAACTCAGATTAGGTCACAGTTAAGCAAGACATAGGATTTCTAGGTTTTGTGAAGCATGCAGTTGATGAATTTTCTATGTCGTTTCTAGTTTAATAAAAAATTTTCTTGTGAAAACAGTTTTTGTAAGTTATTATTTGAACTCAGCCTGTCCATGTTTCTTAAATGTTTCTTAATTTTTGCCTAAGTTCAACCTCATGTTTCCTATAGACATGTATTTCATAAAAAACCTGTGTACCTGCACGGATGTGTGGTGAAGAGGGTCAGCCATAGCCATTCTTCCTTCAGCGTCCGTGTTTCCAACCCTTACTCTCACTCCAGCTGCTGATGTTATAATTTCATCAGCAACGTAGCTGTCTAGAAAGCAGAATAAATTGCACAAATTAAGATATAATCAATTTATTTAAAGTAAGCTTACAAATAGCCAAAGGAAGCTAATTTACGCCTACTGCAAAAGCTTAAAGAAAACATAAAATATATTATTACAGAATAGTGTCATAAAAGCTAAAAACAAAAAATTTACATTATTGAGAAAGCAATAAACTATCTATTAATTGCAAAATAACAGAAGTAGTTCTAAGCCAAGATGCCAACTTGCACTACATATTGTCGGCATATTCTACCGGGGCAATTTNTTCCTGATCTTTTCAATGCTTTATAATGTTTTTAAAATCATCTATAGTTCTGGAATTCTTAGCTTCATCTGGCACTGTAAGCCACAATGAGCTGCCTCAAAAAACACTGCACTCTGTATTCCATAGGATAGCGTCTTAACTCGTGGTAACTCTAAGCTATTCATTCGTAAATTATATGAGGTTCTTTTCTGCGCAAAGATTCTTTTCTTAAAGCAAGGGTTTAGGCCTAAATTTGTCTTGTATATTTCTGACATTAATAGTTGTAAGTGCCACTGATGGATTGACACTGAGTTGCCTTTTTGTAGTAGTTCAGGAGAGTTTTTCTTCTTTACTTTCAGCTATTACCTCTTCTCCAATTTTAAGGGAAAGAAAGATGAATTACACGTGATATTGGTGACTGCAATAAATGGCGGCAATTCAAAATGGTAGCCTAGTCTTTTAAACAGACTTCGTTCGAGCCTAGTTTGCCGCCAAATAGAACCTTCTTTGAGTTTTGGCAGCAATAGAACGTTGACAAGCATGATATTTTGTATTCATATTTTCCTATTCTTACTTATGATTTCCTTTGCGAAATATTGAAATTTCAAATAGAGAATTAAGTAAAAAAACTATTATCTAAACGCGAAACCAAGTAGCTGCAACAAAGAATACCTGCTCCAATGCTGTTCCTGACCATAGACATTTTCCCCACAACTTTAATTCCTTGAGGTTTCAAGACACTCACAGTCTGGAAAAGTTACAAATTATGTGACCCAAGTGGAGCTATGGAATGAATACTAGTTATCTGTAATAGCGTGAAATAGACAGTTAACTTGTTAAAAGCATTCCAAGCNCACCTACTTTCCATGCAATGCAGATAAACCTTATAGATCAGGGGTCACCCAATTTTCTGGGTTGCGGCAAATTTCACTGCAAGCTATCCTTGCCGGGGCCAAATTCCAGCAATAAAGAGCCCAATTTTACATACTGTAGTTCAGTTTGCAAGCTGTTGTAGGAAAGGAGAAATCGGCAGACTACAAAAGCTGGAAATTGTCAAGCGAACATTAGCATCCTATCAGAACATGCAATTCTTCCGCCAACACTGAGGTCGGATTAAGTTGTAGCCAGGACCTGATCTGATCCCGGGGTCGGAGATTGGTAACCTCTACCGTAGATATTAGGTCACGTGAGCCATTTTTATTGATAAAAATCAGCTTCATTTTAAGCTTACTTGGAATTTTAAGAGTACCATTAACACAGCAATGTGGGCCACAAAACCAGAGTCATTCGACTTGGAAAACCTCCTGATGTTTTGTATCATGTGAGGTCTAATATACCTATGGATTCGAGATACTAAGCCTAATGATTACATGAAGTACTCACACCAGCATAGGCGTCAAATCTTGATTGGATAGCAAAGGAATCACCATCCAAGGATTCCTCTTCGAATTTGGCCAATGATGTTTCGAGAATTCGTTCGAGTTTGGAATGATTAAAAAATATTTTGTACTCATTCATTCACACTGAATGGCATTTTGGTTCAAGAAGTGTAGAACAAAACAAAAAAATATAAAGATTTCCTTTCAAAAGCGCACATGAAACAGCATTTTTGATATTTTAAGATACATATAATACCTTCAATTCATCGAATGCTAACGTAGAGACCTTGGAAAAACAACAACAACAACAAACAGTAATAAACAGACCTTGAGAAATCCTGCTACTGCAGCAGAACCGCACTTGTCTCTGAAATTAAAATTATCAAAGCCATTGTTATGAACAGAGATACTAATGACGTAAGCTTAACCCGATATGTAAAAAGACTGAGTATTCCTGCGGGTCATTCCCCTATATTCTATACGTAGTTACTGGAACTTTCAGGACTAATCTTGTATCGTCTAAATATGGCAAATGACGAAATTAATGTTCTTTAGCTTTCTCGAAATCTCTATTGCATGTATATAAATACAGTAGCGTTCTCGATGATTGTTAATTGTTGAATGTGAGCATTACGGACATAGTAAATGTACAGCGTTTCTTATAATGTAACCGAGCCTGTGGATATACTAAAATAGTTAATAAAACTATTTTTCTAATTTGTATGTTTCACCTAAAGACACAACAGCCATATTACATAAAATGCTTTTTAGCCAAACAATAAACTTTTGAACAAAACATTACAATAAACGCAGTCCATGCCAGGAGAAACGGGCGATCGCACATGCACGTGCAAAATTACTGGCACGTGTGAAAAATCGCACGTGCAAACATCACTATCAACCGTCCAATCGCACATGTCAAATAGGAAATTCTTTACCGCAACTGCAACACTAGTGACTGTCACCTTTTGCTTTCATAACTCTGCTTTATCCTGTTTGACCCTAAACAAACATGTGACATGCTTCAGCAAGAAGAAACTCTGTATTTTGGAGATACAGATCTGAGATTGCACGTGCTATTCCAAAAAAGTAAGCGCAATCGCTTGTGCAAACAAGGGCGCACACGCGAATCGACGCTCTTGTACCAATTTCATACGGGCATGGACTGTTAACGGCATCAACTGACATACCTATGCATGCCTGCCATGACTCCACCAGCTTTCACATCAGCACCACCAGTATCGTAGGTAACCCCCTGTTTTGAAGGCAAGAGTACAAATATCATTAGGGCATGAAGATGATGAAATTCGTTTAGTTGTCGAACTGTTTTCGCCTGAAATCCAACAAAGTTGTCTAGCACTGGGGATCATTCAAAAAGTACGCAACAGAAAAATTGCTATTTGATGGTTTTAGCATTGATCTTCTATTGATAGGGGCGTATTTGTCCTCTCTCTTTCAGAAAATGCATATTCAAGAGTTTATTTAGCCTAAAATTTGTGAGATAAAGGTGGGCTGAGCCCCCAAAAGTTCTCATAATTTTAATAAGGGGGGCTGAGCCCCTGAGCCCCCCTCCCACGACACGCTTGATTCATCCCCCAACCGTTACCTACTTTTTGATCGACCGACTAGCCAAAACCGATTTTTCTTTACACTATATAATGTATGTAGTTTAAATTGAATATTGAAATTGTGCAATGCACAGAAGTCGCCCTACGTCAATTCTACATTTAACATTTCCAGGATTTGTGCTTTGGTAAGAAGATAAGATTTATGGACTTTTTAAGGGCAAAAAAAGTGTTTCTTGTGTGTTTCCATGATAGATTATAAACATGGAATAAGTGACAATGTCGTAAAATTGAAGAAGTACAAAAGTAAAATGAAGAAAAAACTGGAAGAAAAAACACCAAATACTATGAGATTTGTTCTATTTATACCTAGCATACTAAAAAACGCCTTCATAGCGTCCAGATCTTACCTTTCCTACAAGCATGAATGTCGACTTTATCTCTCCTTGTGGTATGTACTCTAACGTAATGACACGTCCTTGGTGTCTTGGAATATCTGTTTACATGAAAGAAATCGCAATTTGATAACATACAAATCCTAAATATCACCCCTCGTAAAGATGGGAGTTAGCAGTCTTAAGATGGTTCGTGCTACGATGAGTAAATAAAATTTAAGATAGATTGTCGTCTATAGATTCGGAAAGTCATCGACAAAACGAAGATGGTTCGTGCTACGATGAGTAAATAATTTTTAAGATAGATTGTCGTCTATAGATTCGGAAAGTCATCGACAAAACGAAGAATGTCGGCAAGTGCAAACAAAGACGCCGCGTTCGAAAAAAGTCGATGACTCACTTGTCGATGAAGTAGAACATGTTCTACTTCTCGTAGATTTTTGTCGATAGATCGATAGAATTTCATTTTCGTTGGTCTGTTTCCTTTTTTTTCAATACCTAAGCACTGATAAATGTTTCAAGCATCTCTTTTTCTATGTTTACTTCATCAGGTACAGCGCACAAATAGTTTTCCAACATTCGTTTCTGTAGAGAAGTATCTACCTGACTTCTTCCTTTTTGTCAATGACTTTTTGAATCTATAGACAAAAAACTATAGTGTGAACCTAACAAAGGAGGTTTAAGAAGTTTTTTCTAAAATGCACGAATTGAAGGAATTTTTAAGCACCCTTAAAACAGCACAGTAAATCTAAGGAGAATTTAAGGAGCTTAAGGAACAGCTCGAACCATGTAAATATCACACCTCGTAAAGATGGGAGCTGACAGTCTATAATTCATGGTTAATGGGGCTTATTTTCAAACATTTGCGCCTCTTATGAAATAGCTTTCATTAGCTATTTAAAGAATACTTCATTAAAGCAACAAGAAATTTGCAAAGACTTTCAAACAATGACTATCTATTTTCCAGCTCTCAACGATCATCACCAGTTAGTACGTTGAAAGTACTGCATCGTACTGCTGTTAATCATGATAATAATCCCACTCTTCAGAAAATACGTAACGGTAGGGGTTTGGAGGGTGTGCACCAATTCTGTGACAAACTGATACAAAAAATATAGGGAGTTGAGGGGTGTACATTGTTTTCGTCACACCAAGAATGTAATGCAATAGTTCTAATTTTTCACTTTCTGGTGAGTGCTTCCAAAAAATACTCAAATAGACAAAGAGGTAAAAATCATAACGTATTTGAATCTTGCAATATCCCTAACCATTCTTTAAATTCAGCGGTTTTGAGCTGTTATCTTTTGCTATAATCATGGTAGAATGTCATGTGACAAAAAGGAGGTATCAAATCGAGTGTGACAAGCCGTTACAAAGGGGTTGGGGGTCAAAATGGCAAATTTTCCGTTATGTATTTTTTGAATGACCCCTAAAAACACGCTTTAATAACTGAAAATAATAACTGGCGATGATTACATATTGATCGAATCATGATTACATATTGATCAAAACATGATTACATATTGATCGAATCATGATTACATATTGATCGAAACATAGTTACCTATTGATCGAAACATGATTACATATTGATCGAAACATGATTGCATATTGATCAAAACATGATTACATATTGATCGAATCAAGATTACATATTTATCGAATCATGATTACATATTGATCGAATCATAATTGAATATTGATCGAAACATGATTACATATTGATCAAATCATGACTACATATTGATTGAATCATGATTACATATTGATCGAATCATGATTACATATTGATCGAAACATAATTACCTATTGATCGAAACATGATTACATATTGATCGAATCATGATTACATATTGATCGAATCATGATTACATATTGATCGAAACATGATTACATATTGATCGAATCATGACTACTTATTGATCGAATCATGACTACTTATTGATCGAATCATCGAATTATGGAAAAAGACGTGAAACATGCATCCCATTCTATATCAGTGAAGCTTACTGAAGTACTTCATGTACTCATTTACGGAAGTACTTCATTCAAAAACGTATCCTCCTGGCTCCCGCATTCTAGCATCTACAGTACCCCCGCATTCTATCAATTCTGCAACAGTAAAGGGAGGCTTTCTTACGGCTTGCAGCTCGATTAACAGCAGCCATCAGGGGGTACTTTTTCTCCAAGACTTTGATGTCACTCTCCACTTCCACCTGAGAAGGCACAAAAATATGTAAGACATAATTCTAAGAAAAGAAAAAATGAATGGGAACAACATAATGAATAAATAAGTAAAGGAATTATTGAACAAATAAGAAGTACCAATAAGTAAGAGAAATAAGATAACAAGAAAAAAGTATTATGAATAATTGGTTACTGAATGAATGACTAAACTGAAGAGAACAGTACTTTGAAATTGAAAAACATTTCATTAAAGTGAAATGGTTATCTAATTTCAACCAAAATAAAATTTAGCCTATTGCTAACTTGTTAATTGGAAGAGAAATTAAATATATTACTAAAGAAATTAATAACCATACAATTAATGAAGAAGTTGGCAAAAACTGCCAAATAGTCTCTTGAGAGTCCTTTGGTTCATCAGTTGAAAAGAGGAAATTTAACCACACGTTTTTTTATAAGAAAACCATAATGTTGCCTGAGATTTTCTTAAATTTTTCTTAACTTTTACTAAAATAAACTGGCCAAAATGGTTTGCAATTTCGTTATTGTGCATTTGAATTTGAATTCCATCTTTAACACTTTGAATGCAACAACGACGAAATATCGATTTTTGGCCAATAAAAACGCTAAATTGTAGAAATTGAGCCTCGTGATTTTCTTACGATATTCTTAAGATTTTGACCGTTTGAGCCTCATTTTCTTATAAACTTTTTTCTTATAAAAAAAACGTGTAATAACAAAAACTTTCTAAGAAGCTTTAAATTTTTACGACATCATCTCAAAAACAAAAAATAGTGTTTGCAACTAAATTTCGCAGCTAGAAAGAAAATGATGTCATCATACTTAAATTGTGATAGCATTTAGCAACAGTAAAATGAAAAAATGAGCATAAAATAAAAGAGAATCAGTCTAATAATACAATGAGCGAGGTGGCATAGTGGTTAGAGCGTATGTCTCCTATGCGGAAGGTCTATGGTTCGAGCCCGACTCGATGCCCTGACTGAACTCTCGCTCACTATTCACCTAGCAGCAAATGGGTACCCAGTGGGAACACTGGGGAGATAAAGGCGGCGAGGAAAGGAACTGGCCACCCTACTTTACATGCCGATGGCTCAGGATAACTGTCCTCTCTAACAGGCATTCCCCTACGTACGAAAGTATACGGGAATACCTTTACCTTATAGTAATACATCAAAATAAAACTCTGAAAAACAATGAACTAAAATGAAGAAACAAATGATGTAGAAATAAAGAATAAATAAATATATAAGCAATTAATAAGGAAACTATAAAAATTATTACTTAAATGATGATTACCGTAAATTCCCT
>OLMO02000297.1:2891979-2912942 GCA_900291935.2 Cassiopea xamachana
CCCCCCCCCCCCCCCCCCAATGAATAGTGATTTTAACATGGGAGGAATCCACCCTCTGAGTCCCACATAGAAATCACATCTGATCATGGTGCTGAAAAGGCAGTACATAAGGACACTGGGAGGATTACAAGCAATGGAGGTTCTAGGTGAGCCAGGGGAGCCCAGGCCCCGCGCTTTTGCTAACTAAGAAGGGGCCTTGCGTCTGAGAAAAAATTGAAAAGGAACCACAGGAAAACATGTAAATACACTCAGTGATTGTCAAACAAGGTCCCCGCAGATTATTTCGGCCCCTGGGCCCCGCGATCCCTAAAACTGCCACTGATTACAAAATGAAAGTGATGTAATATCTGGGTACGTCTGGGCGATGGCTGACATGCCAAAATCTAAAGCTTGGTTCAAATACTAATTGATACCAAATAGTACAATAAGCAGGTAGGGTTAGCATTTTTGCTGAAAAAGCGTGAATTAGGGGTTATCAATAGATGGGGGGATCAATCTTCAAAAGATGGTTTGTGGATACAAACATTTGCATGAGTATGCGTTACAAATAACCCGACAATTTGGGAGATAACTTTGCAAAATTGCAATTCTCCAGTGTGATAATACTTTATAAGATAAATAAAACGTGGAATGCTATCAAATCTAGCTGAAGTGACCCTCAAATCAACATTGTCTTATTGGAAAGCCGCTTACGATTCAGTCTCACTTGTACAAAAGTGTTTACTTTCACTTTCAAACTTTCACTTTCAAACTTAGACCAAAGCAAGACAGTTACAAACAAATCTACATGTGGCTTAAATAAGCGAATAGAAAGCACAGGGCAACATTTACTTTTATATTCTTTCCAATGTTCAGCTTTCTTTCAAGGCTTTAGGCAGTTAAACTGGCAACCAAGATGCAATTCAAACCGCTTTTCCTTTCTTGTTTCCCAGCTCGCAGGTACATGGAAGTAAATCTCGAGTTAAAAAGAAAGTGACCACTAGGAAGTCAGCCACGTGTGAGCATTATCACATGATATATCACGTGAAGAAGGTAGTATGTCATATGAGGTTACCATAGAACAAACATCTTTGGAATCAAGCACTGAATATCTACAGCACATATTCAGGGGTGATTTGTAGGGGGCTGAGCCCCCCTTGTTAAAATTTCTGCTCATTTTGGGGAAGCTCAGCTTCCCTACAATTCTTGCATTGGCTTAGCTTTTCAGAGTTTATTGGCCTTGCTTCCGAAGTGTTATGATCATTCGTGCACTGCTGTATGGTTATTGGCGCATCTCTTATTGTTGATTATACTATATCAGTATTAAACTGACTTATCATGTATCCATCTTTGAAAACATGGGCGTGGTTGCAGCTGGGCCACACCCAAACTATGGGCGTGGTTGTGCTTAGAGCCCCTGCCTTGTTAAAATTTGTATGAATCACCACTGCACATATTGTGCCATAAAATGGCATCAACACAAGGAAAGATCAAAATTAGGAATTTTGCCTAATTTATAAATCTATGCGATTTTTGGCTGCAAATGAAAGCATCCAGTTTCCTGATTATATGCAGTCATAAAAAGCTTATTTGGGTTAGGGATATACCAATGGATAATGGACTAAAGCTAAAGTGATTTCTAAGCTTTTTTCCACCAGTAGTATACGTCCCTTAAATATTTTGGCCGTCTACATCTAGGTTCCTTATAAAAATAATGTATGCCCTTTTCCAGATGGAAAGGAGCAGTTGCATTTGCTTTTCAAAGCTACCCTCCAATGTATCAATTTTATTGCAGATTTGAGCATTTCTTGGACGCTAACTTTGTATCATTGGGGGGGGGGGATGGCTGCCCCATGGCTACACCACTACAAAAGGTCTTGCTACTGTGAATACAAAAATCCATGGAAATCCAATACCAGAGTTGAAACTACTTCTTTGCAAGCACTTGTGATTTTGAACATCATGTGTAAGTCATACATTACCAGCAATGAACCCACAACTTTATTAATGTTTGGTGGGAGTTGTGGGGATTGCATCCCAGAGGAATCATTCCCAGGGAGATATAGTTATTTGATAAATGTTATGTGTTGTCTTTGCAGGGGCGTAAAACATCAATAGTGCTAATCAATGCTTTATTACTTGAGGAAAGTCTTCTTAGTTCAAAAATTGGGCTCAAAGGAAGTCTTTTTGTTGGCAAATTGTGGCTGCCTACCACACCAATAATTTCTCTTAGCTTACCCCCTGTGTCTGTGTAATGAGGCTTGTCTAAGAATAGGCCAAAGACACAACAAAATAGATTTTGATAAACAAACAATGGAACATAAATTTAAAGTCAGATTTCATCATAAACATGAAAAATAAATCAATGACTGTTTGAATTTGAAACAATTTACATATATCTTATTGATAGAGAGTCTTTAAAAATCAACTGATACTTAAGGAACACCCTACACAAACAAAATGTTTGAAATTAAATGGAAAAAGAAATATTTAACAAGGTATGTACAAAGGTGCAGGGAAACTTCAAGTTTACAAGTATGAAATACAAGATTGCTTTTACACATTCTCAAAGATCCTCCTGTAATTCAAAGAATATGGCATGAGTCATTGGGTTAGCAATAACCACAAAAGCCTGGATGATGTTTACATATGTCTATAAACAAATTCTTTACCTGAGCCTCAAGACCATAATTAGAAGGACTAGGAACAAGCCCTAATTCTTGGGAAAACTACTAAACATAATCTAGAACTTCTATGAAAGCTAATACCAGCTAATATGACAGATTTGCCAAACGATCCAATAACAATGTGCACGAGCCTGTTAATATAAACCAAGGGTCAGAATCAGATTGTCCATCCTTCAATGCTGTCTTGTATTAGTCTACATTTAAAGGTGACAAACTTTAGCTTGGTATTAAGTGTTGGTTAGGCTCATGATAGAAGGCCAACACCACTGTCTTCAAAAACATTATCTGATCCCTTCCTATCTTTGCTTTTGGGTGTTTCAATATTATCCCTGTCCTTTGATGATAACTTTCTTCTCAAAGAGTTACGTATTGTTGATGTTACTGAGTTGAGTCTTCGGAATGCTGATGAGCTTTTTACAGAGGATGGACTTCTATAACTTTTCACTCGTCTAATCTCCTTCTTTTTCGTTAGGAAGTCATTTTCATCTCTGGATGCAAACATTTCTCTAAACGCCGTTATGTCCATACATAAACNCGCTTTGCACCACGAAAGCAGTTCTTACTCTTAACTTTCCACACAAATTCTGTTACTTTCCCTTTTTGTAACTCCACACCTAATTTCACTTTGCACTTCGCGCTGATGCAGTACTTGAGATGATCCCAAGAGAACTGTGTTTTCACCATGAGAGGTTCACACTGGGCGAAGGCTGGATCGTCAAATATTGCAATGCCCCCTTCCTCCAATCCAACACAAATCTCACTTTTATTCCTATCACTGACAGTGTGGATAATATATCCGTACGAGCAAAGATTTTTCGCCTTTTTCAAGTATAATAATTCGGCCTCTGATGAGCTTATGCCAATATTGGACTTATGGTAATACCCAACACGCCTCAAATAGATTCTCTCTGCTGGGTCTGCGTCTGAGTTCAAACGGCTTGGAGTAACCAACTCAACTCCTTTGATAGACCTTAAATACCCTGGCTTATGAAAGCTGGGGTTGAAATCGCCCATGATTGCTTGGACCAGGAGTCCGTCTAAACAAGCATGTGTTTCAACATCACAACCTAGTTCCCCACGCAGTAGCTTCTCTTTAATTTGAAGACAGAACAAGCTCCTTGTGCTACCGTCCTTCAAAACAACATCTGGATGCTGTGGGTAGTACCTGACAGCTAGATGGAACCTTGCACTTCTGCTTTTCGGGAGATTCTTCAAATTGTCGTCTTTCTCCAACCAATCCATGCGCCNCCATCTTCTTTATTACAGTAGGACAAACCGAAGTATTGTTGTTCGCTCTTGGCTAGGCCCATTGAGCTGAAAATAGCTGCCAGCAAATTGCTACCAGCTAAATCAGCTTCCTTTTGACTCTCCAACTGAACATCTCTAACTTCGCCATTAGGAAGGATAATAACATACTCCATTGGATTGATATTTTACGAATTACATGAATTGCTCTTCAGCGTAGGAGTGTCTACTACACCACCAGTGTGCGTAGCAGCTGCTCAATCAAAATATGGCGGTTGATCTTGTGTCCAGGTAACCAAAGCCACTGGGATGCCAAAGTTGAAATTTATAAATAAAACAGGTGGTTTTATACCAACTCAATAAATATGCTTAAAACATGAAAAACCGTCAATAATTAATTTTGCCTAAAACTGGGCAAATCTAAGCTGTGTTGTCCTTTGAATATATTAAATGCTTAGCATTGAACATAACTTTTATTCTGTTTGAATGTCCTGTGATGGCGGAAAATCCCTTCGCTAAAGTGAAAGTAATCGAAACCGAAGTTTCTATTATACGGGGGTATGTAACAAAATAACTTTAATGATAAGCTACACAATCTCCCAGATTTAGCGACAAGAAATAAATACTACACCCGCTTCTACTGATGATTCAAGAAATTTCAATCATTACAGCTAAATTGGGGGCAGTAACACCCATTTCTATGGTAACACCCCCACACCCCTTACTTCTGCACACCCCTGCCGCAATGCATCAGAACTAAGTTCAATGTAAATACTAGACAACTTTCAAGGCACAATGAAATGGAATGACACTAAATATTGACATTTGTTGCAGCCCAAGATAAAGCGAAAGTATTTGCATAAGAAACTCTAGGTTCGAGATATCATAACAAAAACGAAACGAAAGCACTACATGCTTTTTATAAAGAACCACTTCAAACTTAACCTACACGTTTTTTTTATAAGAACGCTTGGTTCCAGTTTCAGCCTGCCGTTTCTTATTTTTCCGTATATTTTCAGCCTAAGGTTTTTCTTATTCTGTTTCTTATTTTCGTTTTCGAATTTCCTGAGCAAAGTAGTGTCAAGACATAACACGTACTTAATAAATTAATTAAGCCCCTGTTCAAAATTTGGCAAAAAACTGGTTGCCTTATAACAGCTGATGGATCTGAAGATCACTTGATTCAACCAGAAGGTCTACCAAATTATAAGGTTCCTCCCCCAGTACCTATCGAGGCAGACATTGCTGTCCCAGTTATGGAGACACCCGAGTCTGCTGCTGCTGCTGATGCTGATACCGACTCAAATCATCTTGAGGACAGCGGACCATGTGATGATGAGGCAGAACTGGAAGATAATGAGGAAGATAGAACCTTAGATGAAGAATTGGTAGGCAGGGAGAGCCGAGGATACTATGACAATGGTTGGTTTAATGGATCCATAAACTACTTCAACAAAAAGCTTGAAGAATACAAAGTTACTTTTACAGATGGCAGCATAGATTATATTTTAAAAAATGATATCGATGGTGTTGAAATAATTCTGTTACAATAAGTTTGATTAATCGTTCTTTAGCACTACTTAATACTGTTCTGTTCTTTAGTTGTTTGTTTTGTTATTTTCGCTTTTAATGATATTTCATTTATTGAGTTTTTTGAATTTCAGCCTGCCTTGTTTCTTAAGTTGTTCTTATTTTTTGGCCTAATCTCAGCCTGGTGTTTCCTATAAAGGTTGTTTTTATAAAAAAAACGTGTATGCTTAGAAGGCAGGAATGCTCGTTTATAAAGAGCTTATACTACCAATGGGGAAATCCCTAAGGAACTTCCCTATTTGAAAACTGCAAACCATCAACAACAAGGAAAAGGTCTCTTTTCATTTGCAGTCAAAACTCTCGTAGATAGATGTGGAAAACGTCTTTTCTACCTTTGTGTTTTTAGAAGTGACTTCTATCCAGAAATGAAGGCTAAATTCAGAATCGTTCAAGGGTCTTTTGGGACTAGGCCTCGAGCTAGGCTCCTTATAAAAACCTTTGCATGGTGTTACAAGGGCTATGAAAAACAAACATTCAAAGACTGGCCATTTTGCTTTCATGTAAAACGGTTAGGATGAAGGAAAACTCTGTTTCCACGTTCCAACAAAAAGTTAGCTAAGAGTAGACAATCCTAATGCCTTAGAATGAAAAAACGATTACTGGAAAAAATTGTAAAAGAAATATTTCGAAGATTTGACAATAGCATTTAGAAAGGATTGTTTTTACGTAATTTCAGGGTTATTTCCAGAATAATGCACTAAAAAGACATTAGTATGAACCAGAACGAATAAAGACAATTAAAAACTTCCGAGCGACTTCCTTTTTGCGGATGTGACCTGTATTTTGCTCGACCTGCAAACCTGCATTTTCCAGCTGCCATTATGCACAAGGGCTACATTGCACATGCCCCGATGTACGCATGAGTGACAGTTTTGAAACATTTGCAGCTGCATGTGCCATGCACAATCTTTGTATTCAAGGTGTAAAAATAATGAAATAAGTGCCATGGAAAGAATAAAACCAGCACCAAGTGAGACATTTTGCAAAACAGTTTACCGATATGAATTAATACATTAAACAGAAGAGAATTTCACAAAATTTCACTATTTTCCCAATATTGTGAAAGTTTGTGAAAAATACACCAAAGGTCTTGCTATCTAAATGGGTTTCTTGCAAACTTCCAATATTTCTTCCTACGTTTTGAAGATAATCTATCGATTCCTTCTTCAATTAGTTTTTCGACGTGCATTTGTAGTTCACGAACGGCTTCTCTCTCCACGAATATTGCTTCATACTTGTAACTGAAAAAGATCAGAAGTCTAACAGCTATGCGGACGAGGAGGCTCAAGCCAGAGACACAAAATAAGATTCTTCGCCAGAGATATTTCCTGACCCTGGGGGTAATCCCTACTTTTCAATACGAGGGGCCTGTGTCAATATCTGGGGCCAGGGATATTACAAAAAAGTCATATTTGGGGCCTGTCAACTACAGCTTAAGAAAAATTCAATATTTAGAAATATTGACTTCTTAAGTTAAGAAAAAGTAAATACTTCGGTCTGAAAATTAAAAACGAAGCTATAAAAAGAAAAAATACGTTCTTGCAACTTTTAAATCATGAAACACGTCTTTTGGTTACTTATTCTTTAGCGTATAAAGAAAGTTTAATTGGGATTGAAGATGTGAAGTTGCTATATTCAATAAAATTTCACGAAAGTGGTGTCCACAAGTATGTAACAACATTTAGGGTCTCTAAATCTTGAGACGCAATATTTGAGCTTCCTCAATATCTGGGGGTTAACTACAAAAATGCTGACATGGATCTCCCGTATAGAAAAGTAGGGAGTACTCAAGGACGCCTACGCTGAGGGAGCAGGACAGGAACCTGCCCCTCTCTGCTCTCTTCCATGGAGGGGCAGGAGAAGCAAGAATTGCTTTCATACTGAACTCTTTCAATCCCTCCCATCTTGTNTGAAGGTTTATTTTCCGGCATTGTAGACAGCTTGGTTTAACAAACTTTTCTGGGGGCAAGTCCCCAGACCCCCACCTTTACTTGGTATAACTATGAGACCAATGTACTAAACACTGTCCTTCAAGTATAGAGTTTCAAGACCAAAATCTACNCCCCTGTAGAGGTACATACATATACAGAGATGTACCCTCAGAGTAACCCTTGCCACCCCTCCCTTAAGCAGGCGTCCCTGGGAGTATCCCCTTGGGTTTCCTGATTAGCAAAAATCTCTTAGGCTTTGAAATACAGCCATGCTTCTTCTACCATGTCACATGTAACCTATTTTGAAAAAGTACATTTTCACATAAAAAACTAACCGGACTGTGACTCTAAGAAATTTTTTATTCTATCATATAAAAACGATGTAGTAAACACTGCCTAATTCAAAAAGTAGCTGATACAATATTATTGCAACCAGTTAAATTCATCACAACTCCCCCCTCCCCCACCTACCCGCTTCTCGATCAGCTTTCCAAAAAAATGATAAGGAGAGACAACGGAAAAGGGCCCTTTTTAACATACGAGCTCGGGGGCAAATGCCACCCCCTAGCTCTCGAAATTGCCTCCTAGTTAATGGAGTTTTGCCCCCAGAAATTATCCCTTTTCAAAAGCTTTACATTAGAACTAAAGAAATGGCTCTTGAATAAATCAACTGTGGTTCAAATTGTGGCTGTAAGTGGTAACTATGAAATATGGGAATGTCTTCTAAGCCATCTTGAAGAATGTCTCTTGTAAAAAACAGATGCAGCAGAAATCTACACTTTACCGCTAATGGCATGCAAGGTATTGGGAGAAGCATTTTAAGCCAAGGTACAAAGCACTACACCAAAAATCTTCCTAGGGGAGCTCCCCCCTGACCCCTTTTCTTTCGCTTGTTACAGCATCTAGAGACATTAAACTGCTTGCTACTAGAGGTGATAAATGGTCTTCGCTTCGACTCTGATTCACACGTATTTGCTTTTATCACATATCTGAATTTCCTATTAGAAAATGAGATAGATGCTTTTAAAAGCATCTTTAAAGGGATTTTTCACAAAACAGTTCTCTCAGTCCTCAACCATTTTCTTTGATTTTTGAACTAGCATTTTCCCTTTCTAGGGATTTGCCCCCCTAGTAACTGTTTCTTAAAAGAGGCTATGCAACGGAATACACGGTCTTTTTTATAAGAAAACCTACCATTTTGCTTGATTCTCAATTTTCCCAAATTTTCCCGAAGTTAGAGGCTCACAATTCCTTAATACTTCCCTAACTTTTCTGATAAAAACTCGCCAAAACGAGCTACCTTCTTTGCTAATCTTACGAACTCGAATTTATATTATATGTCTAGCATTTCAAAAGTAAGACTGCTGTAATATGGATTTTTGGCAAACAACAAAAATGAACTTTGGAAACTGAGCCTTGTGATTTCCTTAAAACTTTGACCTTTTGAGCCACATTTTCTTATAAGCTTTTCCTACAAAAAACATGTACCTCATCCAGAGATGAAGGTCGAAAACATCGTGGATTGATTCGAGTTTGGCAAGATCATCGGACGTTCTAGATTTCTTTAGAGGCCAATCAAGAATAGACTTCATTTCATCGGGGCCAATTGGTTTGCCTTCGCTAAACAGAGTGGCAATCTAAAAAATGATAAAAGCAATTCACACATAACATAGCATGATATAAAACAACAGAACACGGGAAATAACATGTGATAAAATATGACAAATAAGACAGAATGCAATATAATATCGCACAATATAATTTAATATATTATTATAGAATTCTCAAATCAAATTGGAATCTTTGATCAAGTGCAAAAAATCTTCATGTTTAAGCTAAGTTATGATTCTAAAATTATACAACATAACACAATATAATGAAATTTACTATAATGTAATATAGTATTTTATTATATTATACAACATAATATAATATAATATACTATAAAATATAATATACTATATAATATAATATACAATATAATATATAATATAATATAATATACTATAATATAATATAATATACTAGAATATAATATAATAGGGAAAAACTACTTCCAATATGAAAAATAATAAAGGGCTAACCTAAAAAAGTACCTGACTCAAAAAATTTACAAGGTGGAAAATACGGGCCTGCTCATTAGTTCCAGAGGGGTTCGCACCGAAGCTAAATGATTTATTGACCAAAAAAAGGTCTTACCCAACATTGAGGCTGTATTAAAATGTATTTGCATAACCCTATTCTATCAGAAGATTTCTGTCACCCAACCAATTTCTCTTCAGTATCAGACCCTCTGTAAATAATGAACGGTCCATCAATAGGGATAGAATTGTCATTTAGGTCCCCGTTGCTTTGTCTGAAAACCAAATGCACAAACCTTAATAACAGCAAGTGTGATGAGAGCTGATTTGTTTGTTCGATCAGTTGCTGCAGATGACAAGTGGTACTGTTGCTGTAATGTTAAAGGTATGTGGGAGATTGCTTGGGCCATTTCCTGGAAGAAAGAGTAATTAATCTTTTGATATATGGCTCCTCTTGGCTGCCTCATAGACACTCCCCTGCTATTAGTTTTTCAAAAATTTTCCCACCAGGACATTCTTATGGACCAGCACAAACATAGGAAGAGGGCGACTGTGTAAGCTGCAAAAGAGCAAAGTCGCTCAGTTTACCGCACTATAGTTGAAGCTATGAAAAGAGGGGCTCTACCATGCTCCCTTTTCCAAAGTTTAGGATTCAAGAAGTTCTATCCAGAAACACAATTAAATTAGAAATCTTATCAATACGGATGTCTCTCTCCATATTGAATGAGCAGTGAAGTACATACTGATGATAATAAAATACAGTATGGAATTATTTCAACGCACCTTGGTGTGTTCAACATCGCATAGAAAGTAGTTTCCATCCAACTTGGCGTAAGTCGTAAATGCATCCTAATGTTAAAAATAGAGAAAAAGACTTAATTAGAATATTCAAGAATAAAAATAACTCCCACTATTTCACATCATATCACGACTTCAACCACGTTCACAAGGTTTCTTTACCAAATAATGCTATCAGCTCAGTTACAGAAATTCATTCCCACTTCATTTCAACTGATGCAGCAAACACATTTCAGCAGTATTTTAAAACAGCTGTTTAATTCTACACAAATGTACACGAAATACTGCAAGGCATCCTACGCAGCTAATGTTGGCTTCATTGACTAGCCGTTGCCAACTTTGTACGTACCAAATTAATCATATTACACTAATTTTTACAAAGATTGCTGATATTCCTTTCTATTTACTAGATGCTTACTTGTATCTTAATTCAGTCGGCTTGAACTAGCTTACAGTTGTGTTATGGCATTGCAGTATCTGCTGCCTACTGAAAATACATCTACTATTACTTACTCCTAGCAGGCAGGGCTCGTTAATCTGCACGAGTGGTGAGCGCCGCTCGCAGGCACAAAATCCCACACATCAAATTTCTGCAAGCACTTCTCATCCAAATGACCATCTATTACAGTCTATTTTTCTGCAGGCAAGTTCCTCTAAGATCTTCATTCGCAAGCACAAAATACTTTTAAGGAGGCCTGCTAGCAGGCAGGGCGGATAATCTAACCTTCATATTCAAAATGGAAATTCTTGTATTTAAAGGCGCAATGAAGTCTAAGTTATGAAAATTGAAAAAACATATTTTTTTATGTTGTCTAGGGTTGAATAAAATGAATAAACCAACTTTGGCATTCATATCTGAAGCAAGTTTTGCACAACAGCCATAACCTTGACAGAAATTTTGTGCGACGGACTTGTGACGTATAACGGGAAGTAGTTCTTCATTTAGCCCTTTATTGATACATTCCTCACATAAATCTGGGTCAATGCATGACTCAGCATCAAGTTAGGACCTTTCAGAGTGGAAACCTGATAATACAGTATGTTGGCCAATCTCAGATTGCAACTGCCCGCCTTATGACACATGGTTATAAGTTTTTGTTGTTCCAGGACTGAAGTTTTTCTACTTCCGGTAGTAATAAAACCCCCATTTTTTGCAGGAAAACGTTCGCAAATGAGAAAAAGACCAATGAGGGCGTGATTTTGGAGCATAGTTGACCATTTTGAAGCAATAAAAAAATTCCACTTCTCTGCGTCTTTAAACAAAAATAGGCATTGTGATGTCAGTGGTTGCGACGCAACAAATCAAAAAAGGTTGAAAATATAAAATAATATAAAATTACTAACTAAGAGTTGCATAAGTGTTGCCTTTGGGAGGACGTGTGATATCATCTCAATCAGTTCGTATGATGGTCTCAGGCCAGCCTTCTATGAGGAAATGTTACAAGAAGCATCAGCACACAAAATAACAAGATTTCACAAAAGAATGAAAGAATTTTTAGACGAGTCAAGTGAAAAAGCAGAACTTACAGAGTGTAATTGGTGTTTTTGGATTCAATCAGCCTAACAAATTAACGTAAAATGGTACAGCACTGGCACAAAAATCCAGTGTTCCTACATCAAATCATCCAAAGAGCTCTTGCACTACAGTAGAAAACTGCATAAAAGAAACTAGGCTTTTCCTGAGCAGCCTGGATAGGTTCTTAATTAGTGGATTTGTATTCTCAATTCCAGCCTGTAAGGTGCTTAACAAGGTTTTTACATACACCACATGCTTTGCATGCAATTACATTGTTTTCAGCACAAGATTTCTTGATGATTCTTGAGAACACTTCAAAGCCAGGATTCTTTTATAATAATTTTGTAGTATGTTGTGCAACTTGAAAAGTGCAAACAGCTTCTGGAAATTTCTGCTCATGAACATCTATATCAACAGCATGATGTCCATTACATAAGAAACGTCTCCATTTCAGCCTCTTTGAGGCTCATATTTCGGAGGTTCAAGCTCCATGTACACTTAAAATTATAACAAATCTTAGTAGATAGAAATTAAAAGGATAGCAAGCTTAATATACCGTAGAAACCAGCAAAAAGAGCCTAGGTTTTTCCTGAGCAGCCTGGATAGGTTGTTAATTAATGGATTGCATGAATTTACATTGTTGTCAGGGCAAGAATGCTTGGTGATTCTTGAGAACGCTTTACAGTCAGAATTATTGTAAAATAATCTTGTAATATGTTGTGCAACTTGAAAAGCAGAGACAGCCTATGAAAATTTCTACTCATGAATTTTTAATCAACAGTATCAACAATCCCCATATCGATCGCTTTGGGGTTCTTAGTCAAGAGGTTCAAGCAATGAAATTTCAGCCTCAACGTTCTTATAAAAATAGATTCTTTTATGCGGGTTTCCGCTGTATGTGCCCTAAAAAGAGCTCCAAGAAGTCAAACGGTCATAGTAGAAGACACCGGAGGGGCCAAAAGGGCACGAGCTTCCCCTAACTATTCCAAGCGAAGTGTCTCTTCGCAGTCTAAAGAATCTCGTGTATCGCTTATGAGTGTATGCCACAAAACCTGCGCGTAAAGAATCAGGCCTATAATTAGGCAAACTATGTTCATTGATGTACACAAACCTTACAAGCCTGTAGTTACCACTGGTCTCTAAAAAGGACTGGATCGAGCTTCCGCCGTAAAACTGTGAGGCAGCTGCTGCCATGACAGTATGTGATCCAAACGCACGCACTGGCCAAGAAATAACTCTGATTCTTAAGAGTTTTAGAGTCACTATGCTATGCATTCAATTACTGAAAAAGATTTTATTCATTACTTTTAAACAAGAGCTTGAAGCATTTAGGCCACCAGACTTCTTTGGTGAAAACTGGTTAATGTGCTGCCATCACTGTCTATCAATGCTTTATACTAAATGCCGTTTTTAATGTACCTGTCGGTACATATATACATACATACGACGTTTCTTCCCGCGCTTTGGACCTCACTGTCATGGCGGTAACTTGCTTTATTATTATTGGTCAAGAACAATAAGTTTCGCAATCCAGTATTTTTAGAGTTCAGTGGTAATTGCGCAAAATTTGAGGAAAGAGAAATCAATTTCGTAGACACATTGATTATGCGCCTGCTTAGCAGAGAAGATTGCAGAGTAGTTCCTATTGTCGTCGTTTAAAACAGCAATAATAAGTGCCTTCCCGCCTAGTGAACCATACTAAAAAGTATTATTGCTATGCAAATGCTAACCTCAACTGCATCTGCGTCTGATTTTAACAGCCCACGCAGCGGCAAGAGATCCCCAGGATGGAGACTATCAAAAAAACAAGGAGAGACATATTCATGTGAGTGAATAATAATTCCTACAAATTTATGGGAGGAAAATTACTTTCGACGCATGAAACTTGCAAAACAAAGCATACGGGTGGGATATTGAGCCCTATCGGAAAAAAGACTGCAAAATCCGGGTCTCCAACCCCTGCATCCCCGGCCGATGGTACCGGTCAGCAAAAAATATGCCCTAAATATTAAGTGCTATCTTTGCATTCAGATTGAATGCTAACCGGTCCGAGGAAACATTTCAGTGCATAAAACTAACTACAGGTATAAAAAAGTGGGGGGACCTTTGTTTCATTTCCTAAACTCGGGATATGCTTCAGGAATGCGTAAAATTATCAGTGCTACGAAGAAGGAATTGAAACTTAATACGGCAAGACTTTTTACGCAAAGACAAGATAAGAAATAGGTCTAATAACGGCTACTTGTGGAGCAGCTGGGATGGCATTAACTGTAAATGCTCTATTTGTAAATAAGTTAGTTTTATTTCTCTAATTATATAGTTGGTATTAATTAGCTATAAGGTATATATGTAACCAACTTTAAATACATTTTAAATGAAGTGAAATGAAATATGCAACAGCAAGTGACTTTGTAAGCTTACGTTGTAACATATCCCTCTGGAAATTGAGTTCCAAAACGGCCTGCTCTTCCTGCGATTTGCTTTGCATGATAAGCAGGCAGTCTAATCATCTGGCGTCCATCAAATTTTCGTAGAGAATGGAAAATTAGTCTTCGAATGCTCCTAAAAAAGAGGAGCTGGGGATGTGTGTGAAGCCTTTATAATCTAATAGAAGCTTAGTGGGATGAGTGGCCAAGCGGCCTAGGCAGTTTCCATTAGTTTGACTGAGGTTAAGCATGGCTGTGTGCGGTCAAAAACTGGATTAGGGTTCATACCCAACATGTGAATCAAAATTCCCTGACTATTCCGTGGCTTTTCCCTGAATGGCAGTCAAGAACACCACTTTTTCCCTGACCACCATTTCAATTATTTAGAAAAAGAAGTAAATAAAATGAAGCCTAACCAATAGATAATACACATAAACTTGCTATTTCACAATGCTAAATGATAACGTTCACAGCTACTGACAACAATTAGAGCAACGACTTTGCGAACAACCAGGCCAATAGTTAAGGAAGATGATATGATGCCTAAATAATTTTTCCCTGACTTGGATAAAAATTATAGAAGATTCCTGACTATTCCAGGTTTTCCCTAACTTTTTGTAAAAATGGCCAATTCTCCAGGCTTTTACAGGTTTTCCCGGTTCAGTATGAACTCTGTGGATGGGCGATCTTCCAGACAGACAAAACAAAAGAACTCACTCTGGCATCCTTCGGAAGGGGCGTTAAACTTAGTTCAGTTCAGTTCTTTGATTTTAAAATTCCACTACATACAAGGGGTTTCAAATATACATAAAAGGGATTTCAGTGGGAAAGTAGGGGCTCCATACCGTGATGTAGCATGCACAGTAAGCCTAAATTAGCAGAGAAAACTAGATATAACGGCCGACTCAAAATAAAGTAAACAACAACAACAACTACAAGAAGCTTTTGAATGCCCAAAAGCATACGTGCGAAAATTGAACGTCCAAATGTATCCGAATGTTGTGACAGTTGACGTACTACCGGAGATCGTACATTGAAGATAAGGTCTATGCTATGTAACACGCATAAACACGATCCTTGCTGGAAATATGTTTCTCATAAAAGGTAAAATTTCAGCTCAATATACTCCCCTACGTATGGGAAAGTGTCTGATAAAAAAGAGGCATACTCTAGAGCATCGGAATGTGGGGTAGCGTGGTAAATATCGCAAAATTCCGAATAGAAGCCCCCCAAGCATAAACCCAGGGATTACATTTGAGATTCTGTGCATACATTTAGGATAATGAATGAACATGGATAAAGCATATATAGATCCATTGTATTTACTTAAGCCCACCGAAAAAATGCTTACGAACCTGTATAAACCCAGGGCGTATATTCGGAATTTGAAGGTATATCTCCCCATTGCTGCCAAGGATTCCCGAATAACTGCCAGCTACACGCAGGGCTGCAGAGAGAATTCAGGGGCCAAAGAGAAATACGAGGTCTCTTGCGAGGGAAAGTAGCAGAAAAATTGAGGGTCTGAGAATCAACCAAGGGAAATTACTGCTGTTCTCACTTAATGACTTCCTCCAGATCTTGAGGCACTGAGACTTATGAACCCACGAAGACCTTGAGACCTAGGACTTATGAGGCCACTAAGACTTTGAGGCCCTAGGACTTATGAGGCCACTACATCCTTGAGGGTCTAGGACTTATGAGGCCACTAAGAACCTCAGGCCCTACGACTTATGAGGCCACTACATCCTTGAGGGTCCAGGACTTATGAGGCCACTAAGACTTTGAGGCCCTAGGACTTATGAGGCCACTACATCCTTGAGGGTCTAGGATTTATGAGGCCACTAAGACCTTGTGGCCCTAAGGAAATTTACTCCCTCTGTATTTCTCTCGTCGGTTCTAGGTAGAGGACGAGCAAGCATTCAGGGTTCCAAGTGTCTTTCCAACAGTGGACTTTACGGACAGTGAGTGAGCATCCTTAATTACACCTCGGTCATCGTTCATCATGAAGAAAATGATGCACAGAAAAGAATTTGAATAACTTCATACAAAAAAGACTCTCACCGCCAGAAAAGATCAATACTTACAGGTTTAGGCCCATTCCAATAGCATCTGAAGCGATGAGGATGGTTTGTTCACAATTTGGGTCATTAAAGCGTCTTGCTTGTTCCAGTCTAATTTCTATTAAAGGGATAAATATAAGTACAGTTTCATTATTCGAGAGTTGGATATGTGTACAGCTAAAAATCCAAAATTAAAAGTGTAATTACTGAAAAGCGTAAGAGATGATAGAATGTTAAAAGAAGTCTAACATTTCCCTTATGAGACAGTACACAAATAGAGTACATATTTTCATAAGAAGGTGGTTCATAAGAAAGTAGTACTCATCCACTCCAAGAGTTAAGAAAGGTCAGTACTAGATTTTTGAGATCTGTACATGCATTTAAAAATCGATTTATCAGTGCACAAAATATTATACATGTTATGTTGGCTGCCCTCTAACAGTATAGCTCCTGTTACTTATTAAGATCTATCGTCATTTCAGGTGTAGATGGAGCCTTTCAATTTCCTCTAATGTGCATATGCAAGACATTGGAACTCAAAAAAGTTTTGCTAAGAAAGAGATAAGAAAGTTTTGATACTGGAATCGTAGAAGCCAAAAAAGCTTAAGTACTGGGCCAAAGAAAAATTGCTAATACAATAGAAAAAGCTTATAGATGAGTCTAGTTGATTACGTTGATGATAATAGTGTAGAAGATGCTGTTGTTGTTGTTTACTTTATTTGTTGTTATTTACTTTATTTTGAGTAGGCTGTTATACCTAGCTTGTTCAGCTAACTTAGGCCTACTATGCATGCCGCATCCAGGCATGGGAGCCCTAGTTTAACGTCCCTTCCGAAGGACGGTGGAGTGAGCTATTTTAGTCGTTCATCTGGAAGGTCGCCCATTCAGTTTCTGACCGTACACAGCCATGCTTAACTTCAGTTAAGCTAATGGAACTGGCTGGGCCGCTTGGCCACTCACCCCCGCCACTCACCCAGATGACAATGTTGATGACAATGATGTTGATGACAATGGTGATGGTGACGAATTGGGGGGCTTCTTTGGGATCCCTGATGGGAGAACTCCTTGCAGTGGTGAGAGGACACAAAGAGGAAACTAATCTAAGCTAGCAACGATTTCTATCGCAAAGATTCTGAATTGGGGCAGATTTCGATGACCTGTTGCTAACTGTCCAACCAGGTAACTTCAGTGAAAAGTCGGCTCAATAGCTCATTTTGCAGTTAGGCCTAGTGCCTGTAAGGGATTGAGAGTAGCTGACTCAATTGCCTGGCTGAAGCAATTGAAGGGAGATGTATAGGTCCGGATGTTTAGCCGCAGGCTCAGTTAGGGGCGAAATGGTAAGATATATGATTAAAGTGTTTAAAGTTGACCTCTAAGTATAGCATATTAAGGCCAATTTACTTCAAATTAAGGTCACTCTCTCGGCTAATTTATATTTCATGGTTCTTGGGGGCTCATTTAAGGTGTATAATTGTTTAACCAATCTAGGGATGGTAAAACTAAGGCTGATGGCAAAAATTTTGAAAACAATAGAATTTTCCATGTAATATGTCACGAAATAGGTATTCCAACTGTGGCACAAATATCTATATAACTGCATAATATGCAATGCTCATATTTGGCATGGAGATACTTAAATAAGTGATATAAGAAAGAAGAGAAAAAGTATTACATGTTAAGAAGAACCCAATTACAAACAATACAAATCTTTATTTACAAGAATCCTACTCTAGTGTCTCTAATACAAGGGAGGAGGCAATAAAAGGGGGTGTTCACATCGGTCAATCTTAATAGAAGGGGGTGCGAATAGAATGGGGGTGTTCATGTCGGCTAGTTTTCAATAAAAAGAGGGTGCTAATAGAAGGGGGGTATGCATGTCAACAGTTTTTCAATAGAAAAGGAGTGCTAATGGAAGGTGGCTCATGCTGGCAAATTGTTTCATTCAAAGGTAATTTAATTTTCTGTGTGCTCTGGTCATGATCGATTTGTAAAGTTTAATAGAAGGGGGTGCTAATAAGCAACGGGGGGAAGGAAAATTCTCCTGAAATTAATAAACGGGGGACCCGTCTATTGGAGACACTAGAGTACATGCAAAAGACAAGGGAAGAATGTTGAAAAGAGGTCAACAATTGCGAATCCGCATCTTCTATACTCACGTGGCGGTAGGCCACCGTAAATGATTGAGCATTTATGTCTCGTTGTCTTTTCAATTTCAGCTTTTATCTGGAAAATCTTCTGTCGTGAAAAGGCAACCACACAGTCACCCGATCGAACTGCTTGCAAATGGCCTAACAAAGAAGACAATCTTCAATTACAATCATCCTTCTAGAAGGTAAGCAAAACCCACGTAAAAGTCAAATGATAAAAAGCAATCGTCCAAATAAGTTATTAAAGAAGGATCGACGATTAATTGCACATACTCCTTGACACCGAATAGCAGAGGGGTATAAAAAGGAGGGGAGCTGCCATTTTTGCTAAGCATAAATTGGGGGTTGTTAATAGTTGGGGGTCAATGTTCAATAGATAGTATGGGGACCCAAACATTTCAAAATTATTGCACTTGGTTGTTAACATTGTATAAGGTATAAATGTTCATGATAATACCAAAAATTTTTAGATAAACCTACTTGCTTTAGAAAGTATCTAGAGGTGTGTACTTGTACTTGTTACTATCTTGTACAGCTTACTTTTACTTTCTTCCTTTTTAACATTGATTTGCAGTAACAAAGACAATGTATTTTATTTACTTATCTTTTTCAAAACTTTGAAATCTTTAGTTGGGTTAGGATGTTAGTAAAATAGAGGGTTGGATTTTCTCCAAAATTGCTTAGTTGAGGCCTGTTCATAAATAAAATCGGGTGGTAGAATTTTCAAAAATTGGCAATCGATAGATGCATATTCGGTGCCAAAAGAGTAGCGTATAACGCATACATGGATGCATACTACCTATTGTAGTAGGAGCAGTGAAAATCTATAACACTCCGTTTAGTTACTTAGTCATTTGGTGGTCATAGGAATACAAAGAGAGACAGACAGACAGACAGACAGACAGACAGACAGACAGACAGACAGACAGACAGACAGACAGACAGACAGACAGAGTAGATATCATCGAAAAAATAATGCAGAAGAAAGCATTGCCGGGAAACTTTAAATCTACAAGACATTCAGCATAATTCAGGACAATTGAAAATAGGACATCGCAATTAATCTTTGTTTAAAACATAAATATAGAATAAGGTGATTGCAACAAGCATGACAACTCACGAATGGGAAAAATTGAAGTTGAGTGTTTAAAGTGATTTTCACTGTGGATTTCAAGAATGATGATAATGCAAAAATAATGACACACGAATTGCACATGAATCAGCTATCCTAATAGTTACCTAGACTTTTCCTTTGAATATGAAGAGGGGTAAGTCGCTTGTATCTCCGAATCTTGGGTAAAAAAGAATAATTAATTAAGCCAAGAAATGATTACTTTTGAATAATTCTGTAATAATTTTTTCCTAAACATTGTTCATTTAATAACAGCATCTATTAGACAATACTATACCGCACTAAAATTAGGCAGTATAGCATTGGCTGCTTCACATTGGATGAAAAAGACAAAGGATGAATAACGTATATCTATTGTATATATGTGAAAAAAATCTGGACCTGAAAAAAGTCCATCAAATCTGGAAATCTGTCCAATCCTTGTTTCGGCGGCAAAATATGTACACGTTCTTCTTTTATAAGAAAGCTATCATTTTGCTTGAGCCTCAATTTTCTTAACTTTTTCCGAAATTGAGCCTAAGATCTTCTTAAATTTTTCTTAACTTTTATTGAAAATAACTGCCTAAAATGAATTAAACTTTCGTTATTAATCATGTATACTCGAAATTAAGTTCCATCCATAACATTTTGAATATATTAGTAACGAAATATCGACTTTTGGCTAATAAAAACAATTAATTTTGGAAATTGAGGCTCGTGATTTCTTAAGATTTTCTTAAGACTTTAGCCACTTGAGCCTCATTTTCTTATAAACTTTCTTCTTATAAAAAAAAGTGTGATATGTAGAGCGAATAGCAATGGTCATGGTTTTGGAAACTAGATATCATTGATGTATTTCTGGTAAATCTCGATCTTTTAAAAGTTTTAATGAGGAAACACAAGAATCGGTAAGACCACCTAAAGCGCACATAGACACATTAATAAAATTAACCTCCTGATATGATGGTGACAATGAAATAATAATACCATTTATTTATAATTGACTTGAAGAATAGCTCAGGCTAATAAAGGCCAACTCCACACTAGTTACAATTTCTAAGACAACTAATTTGACAGTACAAAACGAAAACTAAATACAGATGTGGCAAGCAGGCCTCATTACAAATATTTTGTGCCTGCGAGCGCCGCTCGCGCGCTCGCGGGTTTTCATGATGTCAGGTGGCAAGTACATTCAAAAAACCATCTAACTTTCAATTTTCATTTTGAATTCATTATCAGCATTTGCAACTTTATATTGAGCTGGACGCTGATTTTAAAGTATGCTTCCCCTATAAGAAAATAACTTGCTTCCACACTTTTTTGTCCTCGTGCTTGGAAACTGGAGGAGACTGTTTATCCTTACGCTATATGGAAGCAATTTTAGATTGAAGA
>OLMO02000297.1:2923679-2937978 GCA_900291935.2 Cassiopea xamachana
CATGGAAGGCGTAAGAAAAGTAATCCATGATGCGTCTAAATGGAGGGAAATTCTATTTACATCAATGTCGAAAAGCTTCAGATAGAGAGTTAAGGAACGAGACCAAGTCTAAAAGATTTTTGTCTAAAGGCTCCGGTTTGCCAACGTTTCTATTATACGTTACAAGACAATTCTATAAGCCCCCCTCGAATGCTCCTATGCTAAAATCTAAAAAATAAATAAGCCCCCAGAGGAACAATTGAAGATCTACAGTATGTGTCTCTGATGGCACAAATTTCTTTAGTCCAAGACTTAACTATAGTTTCGCTGATAATGCAGTCTTCTTAAACATGCATTTCGCAAAAGAATTAATACAGCATTCAGTGATGTGCTTGTGATGGGAGGGGGGTGAATTATGCCTGCATATGTGTATAAAATTGTAAGAAAGTTGGTCATGCTGCAAGACAATTAGCATTCCATTGAGCATAGTGCCTTCCCAGACCTTGTTTAGTCTTAGTACTTTGTCAAATGGTCAAGACGCCCCCCCCCCCTCTTCCAAGCATAGGCGTCAAATCTTGATTGGCTAGCAAAGGAATCACCATCGAATGATTCCTGCTACTAATGTTGCGAGAATTCGTTCGAAAGCGTGTTTTGGTGGCAAATAGTGTACTTTATTTGTGAAAAAACTGATAACACATAGTTTCGAATAAGTGAAAAATATTTTGCAAGCAAGTTCAGAGGCTACAATTCACATTTCCAGAAGGCGCAATATTTATATCTTGCGCAGATCAAAAGTTGTCGGCATTACAAGTTATCTATATATCCGTGTAATGTCGAGAACTTTTGACCTGCGCAAGATGTAAAAATTGCTCCTTCTGGAAATGTGAATTGTAGCCTTCTGAACTTGCTTACAAAATATTTTCAATTATTCGAAACTATATGTTGTCAGTTTTTTCGCAAAGAAAGTACACTATTTACCATCAAAATACGCTTCTCGAACGAATTATCGCAATATTATTGGCAGGAATCCTTCGATGGTGATTCCTTTGTTAGCCAATCAAGATTTGACGCCTATGCTCCTCCTCGAAGGAAAGTGTCTAGGCACATCCCTGATCGCATTCATTATAATAATCAAGGTTTGTGTGTTGAATATTAGTAATAGAAAAAGTAATGATAGTTGTGGTGCAAAATAACATCAAAATAAGAAGCTATTGTAATGAAAAGCAATGCTTTGTTTAACCAAAACCACTATGATCAATGCAACTGATTATCAAACTGAGTGACTGACTAAATGAGATTTCTCAGCCTGGGATAGAGACTCAGTTCGCATGGCCAAGGTGCAAATCCAACACAATTCTTCAGTCAACTAATTGTAAAAATGGTTCTCTGGCTACATGGGAAAGCACTAATCCAGGCTAGAAACACAGCACTGTTTGAGCTAGGTCTGCTGGAAATAGTAATCCGAGAAACTAGCTGGAAATTATCATGCAATCGCCATTTTTCTACCGCTTGGTGATAATCCACTGTTACTTATACGCATGCATAATTGTGTAGATTACTTTTCCAGAAAATTCGAACATAATCAACCCTAAAACGATATCATAACTTCTATGGCAGTGGTTTTCAACTAGTGCTCCGTCATTACAGTCCAGGGGTTCGGTTAGAAGCTACACAAATTCTATGATCGATAGCAACTTTTAGTTCTACTGCGTAGATATGTGAACAGAGGTTCGTTTCCCAAGCCACTGGAATCAGGGACGCAACTTCAACATCCATCTGGGCAGGGGTGTAAGAGGCTTTGCCCTGCAAAAATGTGATCCATATTCAACGGGTCGGCCACAATATTTGCTGTGGCCATACTTTTTTCTAGGAACAGTAGTTGTTCAAGTCGTCAAAATATGCTCAGTCGGTTTACCTAGGCCCAGTAAGTTGTCCTGCGAAAATACACTGTACTGCCTACCAAAACTGTCCTGCGAAGTGGTAAACTTTCAAGGTTGGGGGTGACTCCTCCTATGCCCCCCATTAATTCCTTTTTTAGGGTTCAGCTTTAGCAAGAAAGTTGAAGACTACTGCTTTAGGACGCATAAGAAAGAAAAGGATAATATCTTTTTGTTAATAGACCTGTCCGAAAGTGTCCTATCTTACTGAAAGTGTCCTACCTTACCTCAAGGTCATCCCCTGTTGACTTGATAAGTGCTTTCAACACATGCTCGGCAGCTGGTTCCCCACACACGTGCACTTCATTTGCCTGAACTCCTGAAGTAGAAATGAATTGGAGTGAAAATACAGACTACAAATACCGGTGATAATTATGAAGACGTTTTTAGAAAAATTTAAAAGCAGATCAAGAGAGGATAAAGACAATCTGTCCGCTAGATAACAGTAAAATCTAAAACTCTAAAGAAGAATTCATAAAAATTATTGCGAATTTCAGGTTCTTTAAAATCACGCCCGTAGCCAGGTCTGTGTTTCAGGGGTGGCAAATTTGTCCTTAGGGGATCACGTAATGCAAAACCTGAGAGCTTATTTCGTAATTTATGTTATTGCTATCAAATGGACGATGTGTGTTCCGAAAAAGATTGAACTTTCTAGCATATTACAAAGACCGTTGTGGAGCTCAACAAAAATTTCAGGAGATCTCTCCTTAGCTAAAAAGTAAAGTTGCAATAAAAATTGCGAATAAATTTCCAGGGGTGGCAAAAAGCTGACATCCTGTTGCACAGGTGTGGCAATTGTCACCCCATGCCACAACATGGCTAGGGGACTGTTTAAAATCCAAATAATCTACTTACTGTCAAAACACCACTAAGGTCTACTAACCCCCTGGAAGCTAACCGAGTTTTAAGAACTCTAGAGGAACTTGAATGTGAAGGGGAATTAGTACAGAGGAGGTTTGGATAGAGAAGATAAAGAAACAGCAAAGTCAATTACCAATGATTAATGATCATGGTAATGGTCATTGGTCAAATCATCATGACTATTGATCGTAATCAATTATCAGGTCATCATTATCACCATTATTTTAATGTTTTCCGCTTCCATATCACCATAATTATAATCACCATCACAATCATCATCGTGATCATCATCGTGATCATCATCATCCACCATCATCATCATCATCCACCATCATCATCATCATCATCATCGTGATCATCATCGTGATCATCATCATCCACCATCATCATCATCATCCACCATCATCATCATCATCCACCATCATCATCATCACCATTATCATCATCATCATCCTCATCATCATCAATCATCATCATCTTCTTCTTCTTCCTCTTTTGTCGCTGTCAGGCATGAGGTTTGCAGTTCATTGTGTCACTGATCCGAGGCCATGCAGGCTCTCGATTTTTGGTGTCTTGCTAAAGAGCGCTCATAGCTCTCGGGTCAGTGACACAATGCACCGCATTGTAGGCCGTCGACAGTTTTAGGGAGCTCCAGCCATTGGCAAGGTGACTGTCCCTCCGTTGAGATCCCCATTCCACGAGATCAAACGGTTGATACCGGTTTGGCAATCGCTTCTCTGAGGCCCCCTTCGACTTCCTTTTGTCAGGGTTTCCCCTGTCCGCTCGGCACCCAACGGGAAGGTATGAAGTCATGACCGAGCAATCATCATCATCATCATCATCATCATCATCGTCGTCGTCATCATCATCATCATCATCATAGTCATCATCATCATCATCATCATCATAGTCATCATCATCGTCATCATAATCAACATCAAGCAGCCGAAGTGAACTTTGACTTTTTCGCGACTTTTCTTAAGCTGCAGTAGGAGGGCATGCGAATAAGCACGGATTCCTTTTAGTAGTGACTTTCTATGACGGTAAATGGAAATATAAAACCCAGAAGTTTCGTTAAAAGCATATTTTACAGGTACAGCAGCTTAGACAACATAGGCCCAGAACATCGTGTTTACGTTCTATTCCACAAAAAGCTGCATTTAACTATGCAGTATAGATTGTATGAAGACTCTTGAATATCGAAGGTGTAGCTATGTCTGAAAATCAAAGGAGGATATTCAAATCTTTATTAATATGTTACTTCGTCACAAAGCAAAACAAGAGTGGAGCAGAATAATAAATATTTTATCAATATAGCAAATGATAATCTACAAACAGTACTATAGCTCAAAAACACAAAAAATCCTAAGTCTTGCTAAACCTTAAGCCTTGCATTATTCTTNTCATCATCATCATCATCATCATCATCATCATCATCATCATCATCATCATCATCATCATCATAGTCATCATCATCATCATCATAATCATCATCAAGCAGCCGAAGTGAACTTGACTTTTTTCGCGACTTTCTTAAGCTGCAGTAGGAGGGCATGCGAATAAGCAAAGATTCATTTAGTAGTGGCTTTCTATGACGGTAAATGGAAATACAAAACCCAGAAATTTCATTCAAAGCATATTTTACATGTACAGTAGCTTAGATAACATAGGCCCAGAATATCGTGTTTATGTTCTATTCCACAAATAGCTGCATTTAAACATGCAGTATAGATTGTATGAAGACTCTTAAATATCGAAGGTGTAGCTATGTCTGATAATCAAAGGGGGATATTCAAATCTTTATTGATATTTTACTTCATCACAAAGCAAAAACAGAGTGGAGCAGAATAATAAATATTTTATCAATATTGCAAATGATAATCTACAAACAGTACTATAGCTCAAAAACACAAAAAATCCTAAGTCTTGCTAAACCTTAAGCCTTGCATTATTCTTNTGAATTATTCTTAAATTTCAGAGATTCTGAGCCTGAATATTCTTATAAACTTTGTCCTTATAAAAATGAGTGTGTATCTAAAGTACATTGCTGCCGTCAAAGTATCGTAACACTGTCGCATTTGGCGTAGGTTATCTTACAGTATTTATTTGACTTCAAATGCTTTGAAATTTATCAGTTTTCATATGAATTTATCTTACAGTATGATCACTTTTTAGTACGATATCCTTTCTAAAAACACTTCTGTGGCTGAAACCTAACGTTTGCAGAAAGCCAAGTCTTGATTAAGAATTTTTCTTAAATTTCAGCGATTCTGAGCCTGAATATTCTTGTTAACTCTATTCCTAAGAAAAAGTGTGTATCTGGATTGAAGCCTAAACATTCTTTAACTTGCAACATCTAGCAGATTTTGTAAAAAATGAATAAAACTCCTCTGAAAAAGAGTAAAGCATTTAAAAGTTCAGCAATGCATCCCATGTAAAGAATAGTACATCGTTATCGTTTTTTTAACAAAATGTGATTTGTTAACTCTGGGAATACCTAAAAATGCATTAGTCCATCCCCATCCTCTCTCAACGTCTCTCAGCAGCTGAATTTCATCGATAACAGCACATTCGTCTAATAGAAAGAAATAACATCAAGCAAGTTAGGACCTCCTTTTCCATGATTTTTTAAAAAGTCTTTCTTTGCCATTTGATTTTTACCAATTGGATATGAAATTCCTTAATTTTACCTGAATTTCCTGATTGGGTGGCAATCCTGAAGGCTACACAAATAAATTTAGGTGGTGCAAGATTAGGGGGAAACAAAGTTGAACATAAGCCTGCACCCCGTGTTTTTGGCTTACACCTTGGTCTAACAGTAATGGAAACAATGGAATTGCTGCACGCGGCATGAAAAGTTGGAGCAGGGAATCAGGAAACGTGGAATAGGAATTGAGGCACTCTAGGCCAGCCAGAATCTAGCAATGCGCTAATGGCTGTCACCAGAATTTCTGCAAGCACTTTTCATCCAAATCTGCATCTGGCTGTCTATTATATTAAACTTCTCTGCAGGCACCATTTTTCTAGGATCTGTGCTCGCAGGCACAAAGTACTTTTAATGAGGCCTGGCTGTCACACAAAATTAGGCAAAAATCATGCAATTCAATGGGTAACTTACAATCTTTACTTAAATTATACATCTCAACAGTGCAGGCCACGTGGTCAGACGGATCGAATTCGCTGTTTGAATATAATCTTTGCTCCCCAGTGATCATGTCGCATTTTATTCCCTATGAAGACGTAAATATTGAGAAATATTGAAAACAAAGAAAATAAGAGATTCGCAATTACTGCAACGTGATTTTTCAAAAAACCACGGTTAACACCCGGCGCGTCGAGGAGGGGGCTCAGGAGGGCTCAACCCTCCTTGTTAAAATAATGAGAACTTTTGGGGGTTCAGCCCCCTCTATCGACTATATGTGCCAAAGGAGAGGAATGGTACGCTCCTGTCAGCAAAAGAAGAATGCTACAATCTCAAGTTTGCTTTCTCCTTCATTTGCTACTTTCACAAACACAATAGTGACAAGCAAATTATGTCATAAATTAATAAATGAGCGTGGCAGAAGGTGTGGTCCATATATTTCCTATATTACAGCCCCCTCCCTTGTTACAGTTTTAAGACGGCACAACTGGGTAGAGTGGAAAAGCTATCTAAAGAAATTTCTTCTCCATATCAGTGAAAATATGAAGAGATGTAGTTCTCAGCTTATCGTGAGATAGATGAAACCGGGCTTGATTTACCAAATAACATATCAACAACAGAAAGAGTAACTGCCTAAATAAAGTAAGCAACGTATAGCAAGATTTCAAGGTTAGTAAATAGAAACAATGAAAATACATAATAGAAATAACAAGCCAAATAAAAATGACGGCAATAACGATAACTATGGAAATGAAGATGATCATTTCGAGACAGTTGGGTCGCTCATCTTCTAATCATTTCAGACCAGCATCGCTACAAACTATATAAAAATAGCTCACAAGCAAGGATGATTTCTAAGGAGGCTTATGGGGCGAAGCCCCCTGCTAAATATTTTATTCATTTTAGGGGACTCAGCCCCTAAAGAAAGCTTTCCATTGATCTTGCTTTTCAGAGTGTTTCCATCTTTGATAATGTGGGCGTGGCTGCAACTAACCCACACCCATTTTATGACATTGCACCCAGCGCCCAGTTGTTAAAATATTTGGAAATCCCCCAGCTCATAAAAAGCAAAAGTTGAAAACATCCCAGAGGCTTTTGTCTCCCCCTAATACATCAAAATATTTTCTATCATTAATTGTACAGCAGCTGATATGCATAATGACTTATTGTTTCGGTTCCACAAAATAATTCTAACAAGAACAGGCATTTTAACTATTAAAGTAGAATTCACAAATATCTTCAAGTCTTGAAAAACATTATTTTGCTTTAAATAATCACATCAGATGAATGCATAATTATGATAACTGCAAAAATCATTTCCTTTTGTTCTATAATGGACGCTTTTCACACATAAAATAATCATTCAAGGCCACTAATGAGCAATTGATCATCGTCATTTAGATTTTATCGATGAGTTCCAACTGCCTAACACATAAACAAACCCCATATATTCAGCTCTATCCCACTTCGATAAGAATTTGCGCACTTTTTATTCTATAAGAAACTTGGCTCAGGGCCTAATCTTTGTAATCGAATAGTAGGGGGGGGGCCCGTTTACAGATTTTTGAACATCTCACCACCCATTTACATTTATTAAGCACCCCCAAATAAGCAGTTTTGAAAAACATCCAGTCCCCAGTGCTATTTACCTAAAGACGTCAAAGTTTTAAGAAGGATAAGTAAGTAAAAAACATTGACTTTGAGAATGGAAATCAATATTGACAACTAAGGGAATCAATAGAAACTATATACCTTATATTTATAGAATGTTAGCAAATAATTGCAATATTTTGAAATGTTTGGGTTTCCATACTGTCTATTGAAAATTGACCCCCAACTACTAACAACCACCACAATTTATGCTTTTTAGCAAAAATGCTAGCCCCCCTATTATACCCGCCCCCTACTATTTGATGCCAAAACTCAAGATCAAACGCACAAAAAGGGAAGGAAAGAAGTTTTATAAATGTATTTATGCGAATTATGGCTGCAAATGAATGGAACCGGCTTCTTAATTCTTGATTACGTGGAGTTATAAAACATTTTCAAAGTGAGAAAAGTTTCTCAGGGATTTTTCCTTTAGTGCTGTAATTTTTGGAAATATTTTCGCATTCTACATGCNAAGTTCCTTACAAAATGGTTCCTTATACCAAAAGCGTGCAAATTGCGAAAGAGGACTGTGCTGTCCAAACAACACTTCAAACGTGTTTTCACCAGATAATTTTCTAGACAGATCATATCCTGCTAAGAAGAGGTTACGTAGTATTGCTTGTACAGCAATGGCATTATATATCAAACTCACGTTCATGTTGGTTCTCGAGTACACCTCTGCCGCTAGCATACGCAAAGGTCCACCATAAATTCCAGAATTCGAATCTTGAAATCTTTTCAGTGCATGATATGTCTTACCGCTATTGGTTGGCCCGGAGTGGAATACTATCTTCCTTTTCATCTTACGAGCAGACGTAAACCTACAGGCACAAAAGCAAAACAGATTTATACTCAGTATCACAGCAACAAAACAAAATAAAGGAACCATTAGTAATAAGTGCATACATGTCTTTTCACAAGAAACCTGTTAATAAGCAGCCTAGTAGCAGACACCCAAAAAATTTAAGACAAAGGAAATAGCTAAGAAACTTTAGACAAATTTGGCCTAGTTAAACGTACAACTGAAATAGAGCAACTTGAACATGACATGACATTAGTTTGCTACATTCACGTTTTGTTGAAGTTTTCACCGCAATTTTAGTTCGTGAAATTAAGAAACTTGTAGGAAACTTTTATGAGTAGAATGTGGACAAAAATTCAAAAAATTTTGCTACTGGGCCCCATGACAGGTGTGCAGTAGTAGGGGAAGAGGATGTTAAACCCCAATTTCTGTCCGAGCAGTTGGTAATGTATTCCTTGTGGGTAAAAACTGGCAAAACGAGCATGGTTTATTGGTAATTGTTGATAATTTTGTAAGTCTCTCAAAAAAACTTTGGACAATTTTGGCAAATTCAAAATCTCCATTTCAAAATTCATTGGTATCCAACTACTTATAGCCGCTTCAAGGTCTGGGGCGGCCTCATAAACAATTTTTCAAAGTTAATTTATACAGGCTCTGAAAATTTTCTGATCGCTTTGCCAGTATGGGGCCCACAGCTTTCTCTTTAGCCCCCCGGTACCTCTGAATTCCTCGGTGGCCCTGCTTATAGCATTGTTTCCCAAGCACTGTGCCACGATCACACTAGTATACCGTGAGAGAACATATGATTAAGTTTGAAAAAAAGAAGGAAAAAGAGCGCGATATGAAAATATCAACAAACATAATACAGCAGTTGCTGCGGCTTGCTTTATTTTGAGTAGGCTGTTATACCTAGCTTTTTCAGCTAATTTAGGCCTACTATGCATGCCGCATCCAGGCATGGGACCCCTAGTTCAACGTCCCTTCCGAAGGACGGCGGAGTGACCTATTTTCGTCGTTCATCTGGAGGTCGCCCATCCAGTTTCTGACCGTACACAGCCATGCTTAACTTCAGTTAAGCTAATGGAACTGGCTGGGCCGCTTGGCCACTCACCCTGCTAAAGTATCTAGCAAAATTTTTTGAAGCCTGTGGGAACCGATTTACCTGCCTGTACCTAGCTGCACAGATAGTTTCACTGGCCTGTTCTATTTCAGTTATACTGTACAGGGTGGCCAGCAGTGAAATGAAATTCTTTTCCAGGGTTTTCCAGGGGATTTTCTGCCAAATTTCTAGGGTTTTCCAGCGTATTCTTGACTATGCTTTCGAAAAATATGAATATTTCATATAAACCTTCTGTCTTTACCCATCCACATTTCATTCTGTGCTTTATGTGAAATTTTGTTTCCGTTTTTGGGAGAAGAGGCTGCTTGTCACATGTCAAATGATACGCTGTTTTTACCTTCCCCCTCCCCCCACCAGCCTCATAGATCCCCCTCCCCTGCGTTACAGGAATAAAAAATGCAACAGCACTGCAAGGTCAAAAGTTGATGCGTGGAAAATCTGCTTTAGAGCATAATTTTTCAGGGGTGGGATGTAACTTTAGGATTTTCCAGGGTATTTGTCCAGAGGCAAACAAAATCCAGGGGTTGTCAAGGACTTCCAGGGTTTCCAGGGTTTGTTGGCCACCCTGCTGTAGCTTACTTACAAAAATTTTAACTTTTATTTATGCATGCTGATAGGAATTAGTAGATAAACATTAAAGAAATGAGAATGGAATAGAAACTAAAGAGAATAATCTTGGCTGGCGCGAACTGTCTGCAAGGATTGAAGCTTTAAAGCTCAAACCCTGATATGCCGGGCAGAGTGTTGATAAAGGGTAGTTAAAATGCGTCTCTTATGGAAAGGTAATTTCTCGCTGTATTCAATTCTGAAATACACACTATATTTATAAGAAAGTAGCTTTTGGCCGAGTACTAAAACTTTCTTAACTTTTTCACGATTCCAGTATCAATACTTTCTTAATACTGTCTTAGAAAAAACTTTTGAGATCCAATGTTTTGCGTATACATATTAATGGAAAGTGAAAAGGCTCCATGTACGCTTGAAATGATGAAGAATCTTAGTAAATAACAGAAGTTAAACTATTAGAGCTTAGCCAACATCAATACATGACATTTTGTCATTTAATGAAATTGACACTACGTTACTTCGAAGAAAGATCACGAGTAAGTTGCAAGTATTTATCTTCCTTTCTCTCAGCGTTTAGATTGATATTAGTTTCAAACCCAACAGTGAGTTCTATGATATATATAGTAGCCGAGCCAGTGGAGATAAGCATAACTAACTTTTGGAAAATAATAACTGGGGATGTTATCTCCAAGCTCAAAACTTGTGAATCTATGGCGCTGCAATTGCATTAACCTTCATTCAGGGCCACGAAGAGACTTACAGGCCCCGGGACAAAAAAGAAAGATGATGTCTCCTGCGATCGAAGCGAGCAACAAATTTCCAGGGTCTAGAAATTACCTATGGGAAATTACTACCGATGTACTTTATTTCTTCATTTCTTGAGCAGCTGAGTACTACTTTCTTGTAAACCAATTTCTTATAAAAAAAAAACGTGTACTCTTCTACCTACCAGCTCGCAATATTAGTTAAATCCCCAATTGTTCTGAGTTCCTCTGCACTCTCATGAAGTGGATATCGCTGTTTTGCGTACGTCAAGAAACATTCATACATAGCCTCCTTGTCATCTAAAAGTGGAACAGAATGACAATTTTATATTAGGTTTTCAATGTCTTACACGTATTTTTACAAGAAACCTAGCTCATGGCCTAGTACTAAAAGTTTCTAGTTCTAGTTTCATTCTAGAAGATTCTTAATTTGACGAACTAAATTTCTGTGAAAGCGTACGCTGACAGTGAATGTAGCAAACTATTTGTTCTCCAACAAACAAAATGCGTCAGAACGAGTTAAATTCTAAAGCAATGTCATATTCGCATTGTTTTGGTACATACTTAAGTTGAACCAGGCAATGATTTCATTGTGTCATTTGTCTGAAGTTTCTTAGCTGTTTCCTTGTAGTTCTAAAAGTTTCTTAAATTTTAGGCTGCCTAATATTAGGTTGCTTATAAAGTGGTTTCTTATAAAAAAACACGTGTATTCCAGGGCTGTACACGCTTTTTCTATAAGAGAACCACTTTTTGCGTGAAGCTCAATATTCTTAACTTTTCCCGAAATTGAGCATGAGGTTTTCCTAAAATTTTCTTGGCTGCTACTGGAATAGATTGGCTAAAACAAGTTACTTTTTCCTTGTTAATCTTACATACTCGAATCTAAATTCTGTAACATTTTGAAGTAATAATGAAGAAATAACATTTGGCAACCAAAAACACAAAACCTCAATGTCTTAAAAATTTATTTCTAATGAAAAGCCGTGTAAATGAAGTCCGCTATGTCAAAGATATGAGCGAGGTAACATACTGGTTAGAGCGCATGCCTCCCATGCGGAAGGTCTACGGTTCGAGCCCGACTCGATGTCCTGAGTGAACGCTCGCTCACTGTTCACCCAGCAGCAAATGGGTACCCAGTAGGAACATTGGGGAGATAAAGGCGGCGAGGAAAGGAACTGGCCACCCTACCTCATATACCGATAGCTCCGCATAAGTGTCCTCTCTAACAGGCACTCCCCTGCGCATGAAAGTATACGGGACTACCTTTACTTTACTTACTTTACTTACTTCAAAGCTATTAGGGTGAGGCCCTGCGGAATATTTTGTAATGAGATCTGTTCGAGACACTGTCCTACCCTTTCATTTCGGATGCAGGCTAACACAAAATCTTTTCTACGTAAGTGTAGTAAATTCCAATGCCTATAGCATTGATTATTAATGGGCTATTTTCGTGGATAACAAAGGAAATTTCGGTATAGCATAATATATTCGGCATACCGATGTAAGGCAATAGTCATACACAACAATATATATTTCCTGTGGGTGTGTTTGCCCAACTACGAAACCAGCATTCTTACAAAATAAAATGGGTGATTCAACAAGCAACGGGTATTGTTCATGATTAAGTTATGCAAGAAAAAACCATTGAAAATTTTAATTGATACATTCGGAAAACCACCCGATGTTCCTAAAACCACCAATCTTCAAGGCTTCTACGAGGCACGAATGAGGCGATTTAAAATATTCCGGAGCTTCGCTGTTACCTTAGGGAAATGTCCAAGATTCCACTACAGTTACTGGGGGGAATGAGACCAGGAAATCTGTACTACCATCTAAAATATTCAAAATATCACTATTGCCTTCAGTATTCCGCTCTTGCTTTCATTGAACAGGGAGAGGGGCATGGATGCTACAATCCCGGCCAAAATAGTTGGAACACTTCGAAGATTTGAACGCTTTTTCTCTCCTGGTCAACCCCTCCCCCCGGTAAAATGTTGAATTATGAAGAATTTTTGCCACTTTTAGAATACCTTGAACTTTGGAACTTTAGATCTGTCTTTCCTACCACTTTTCCTAGCGTTCTAATTAATTTTGGTCGGCATTGTAGATAAAGCTTAGGGCCCCAATCATACTATACTAAAAAGAACATGTAGTACACCACCAAACATAACCTTTAAAGGGTACTAGGAGCCATAGGCCCCTCTCCCCCCCCCATTGTATTGTAGTAGGACTTCAATATATTACTACCTGATTATGTATTTTTACAATGTCACTCTTAATTAGCTGAGCACTTAAATAGTAGACATACCCTTAGCAGGGACTTCTTTTTTTGGCTGATTAACCATGCTACGTATATGATTAAAGAGATATGCTAAATAATAAGCCGTTTTTCTGTATCTTAATTCTTATGANAGCGAAGTGCCCCTATGTGGGTGTATGGGTCTGCCACAGTACTGTGAGGGGTGCCCCACAGTATGTGGGTCTGTTACTAGCTGGACAACGAATGTTTAGCCGGTCACCAGCCAGAATGTAAGAGCAGATAGTCTGAAGCAACTGAAAGTTAGCCACCTATAAAGCTATAATGTACGATCAATAGTTTGATATTGTTCCCACTCATACAACTACAACATAGCAACCATGTATATCGCATTTCTTCTCTTTAACACCGCCCTTACTTAAACGCCACCCTCTTATAAACGCCCTCCTGTTTTAAAAGCCTCTCTTTTAAACGCCTTCTTGTTTTAAAAGCTTCTCTCTTTAAACGCCGACTTCTTCTAAACGCCACCATATCATATATGTCGAATACAAGGAACGGGTAAACAAAACAATCACGAGCGAGCAATATAGCTGTAACCAGTTTACATTTCTATTTCCAGAGTAATTGTAATGCACCTGGAAATCTCCATCTAGTAAACGCCAAACCTTACCGTAAGAAATCGCGTAACTGCCGCGGCAATTAAAAGAGGAACTATGGTATGCTCCATTTACCTCTATGCCGATTGATTTTTAATCAAATTGTGACTCCTAATATCAAAATAATTATCGGATAAAAATGCACAGGCAATTGCATTCCATTAATAGCTTAAATTCTGCAATGCAGCTCTTTGATGGATTTCTATAGAATTTCGACTTAGACAGGGTAACTATCAAAGGCATTTGAAGGATGATGCGTAAAATTAAATTACAATCATGAGATATTATTGAGGCATTCTCTAAATATAACATTATCTAACCAGCATCAGGTGCAATTTTCTTGATAAAATATGCAAGATTCTCANATCTTCTGCAATACCATCCATAAGGTGGGTTGTAAAACTATTTGTAGCTTCGTGAATATGACTTTCTAAGAGAAATAGAAAAATTATTTAAAATAGAAAAATCATCCAAGATATATATATATAAATATATATATATATATACATATATTTATATATATACATATATTTATATATATATATATATATATATATATATATA
>OLMO02000297.1:2944694-2957801 GCA_900291935.2 Cassiopea xamachana
TTGGAACTTCAAAATTATCAAACCGTAATTATCAAACCGTAGTTCTTATTACGGAATGATGTATTCATTTGTCCTTGAATAAGGTCAGCGTCACCGTTCTTAGAATCGGAAAAAGACAGAAGAACTGGTTTGTAATTGCCAATCGATCGTTTGAGGTTTGATTGACCACGATCAGCCTTCGGGGATAGATTTTGAAGATAGAACAAGTTATTGACTTCAATTATCTCACTGTTTTGGCCATAATTTAAGCAATTATAGAAGATATTTAGCAAATGGTTTGACATTCACATTGGATTACTTATTTAGGAATATGTTGTGAGTCACTGAAGGAGATCGTAAGAGCATCCGACTTTGTTATAGAATTTAGGCCAACCGCCAGAAACACAGTTTATTCGTTAACAGCAAGATTTTACCCTCACGGCCTTTGCATATACAATACACTTGAAGTTTAATGTCTGTGAAAACCAAAGGAAATTGGATCTATTTGAGTGATACTTTTCATGTGGTTAATTTTATTATCGACGAGTGACGTGTAAGTTTGAAGCCAGGAAATGTGTGGTGAAGACGTGATACAAGTCTGAGGTGACCTGGAGGGAGTTAATTGTGATAAGTTCGTCGAATTTATACCAAAACTGAACGAAGACAACTTGTTTCGAGATGAGTGAGTGCCTCAAGACAGGTTATTTGCTGAAATGCCCTCAAAAAGCCCGTGCTTTCAAGGTACGTATCGTCCTTATAATAAGTTTAGCATATTGTCATTTTCAACACTGATTTTTGAATTAGCAGGTCATCTTGTCGTTTGACAGCGAAGTATGATATGTAGTGGTAGCGACAGTGCAAATGTTTTCTGTCTATTCCTGCTTTTAGATCCCATACCTTCCCAATTAAGTTTCCCATTTTTATGTTTACCAAATGAACTTCCTATCGCAAACCACCGCAATTTCTCCGATCAAATGACTAATTCGTTTATACCAATATTTTCCACATATTTCTCCTCGAATGATAGCTGACTTGCAGACTAAATTAAGTGAGTGTACTAGACTATGCTTGGATTTATTAGTTTGGGGTTTCTGTTAGATTTTTGACAAAATTTATAGTACAAGAAATATCATTTCATGTTTTTCATAAGAGGCCCATTCGTAGAAAATACTGGGAAAAAATTCAATGCACGTAATAAATATTGTCAAAAACATGAAAACACTAAAAATAAGAGGCTTGTTCCCATAGAAGTTACGAAAACTTGAAAAACCAGTCAAGTATATCAAGACATATAAAGTCAAGACAATGGGTGTATAGAGTCACCTGTTGGTATTATTCATTCAAATTAAATTTAACTTTTTTAAGCCTTATGATTTATACTCAACTGCAAAACTCGATCCCGAAAGCCAATGCTAACGCATGTGTGCACAAAGGATATCTTGTGATTTCTTGCTTTGTTGATGTTAAATATAGTAAGTTCAGCTTGAGGGTAGTTGAACAAAAAGTCCTATTGAGATAGCAGCTAAGGTTCTTCACTCCCATTCATGTATGCAAAAAAATAAGACAGAAAATATGAAAATTGATTAAATGTTATCTTTTGTTTGAAGATAAATCCAGAAAGGATTTGGCAGTTTATAAGCTTTCCTGCAGTAGTTTGTTTATCATAGAGAGTAGGGGTGTATTTATTCAAGCCCAGGGGGCTGGGAACTCCATTTGCTTTGTTCAAACAGTGCATCTCAGCTGAGTTTTGGAAGCATAAAGTAGCATGTTGATACTCCCAGTTATGTTATTGGAATGGTGTTGAGATCTGTTATAATATGTGCTTGTCTGAAATGCAATTACCTGGGGGTGTTGAGTCAACACTTTGGTTTACACAGGCATTGACAGCCAGGATACTGAGAAGATGCATGCAAGCAGACAGTGAATGCTTGTATGCATCTAAAAATACATGACACTTGGGTAATGTGGTGATAGGAAAGTCCAGCCATCCCAGAGGATATCCTAATCCTACTATTAATTTTCTATGATATTTGATGGTGGGAATGTGATAAGGATCTTCTACATGGTTGCATCTCAGAAGTAACTTCTTTTGTAGCTTGGCTGTGCAGGCCAATGGGTCTCAAAACTAGGGAGCTGAGGACACTGCCCCTCCAACTTTTTTGCACAAAATAGCATTTTTCATTTTTTGCACCTTTTCCAGAAGAAGGTGCTATTTAAGACTATTATCCATTTGTTGACATTCCAAAAGCTTTGAAAGTGATGCTATAGCCAACACAGATAAGCAGAGTTCTAAGATTGTCCTGAAATTGGTGGCAAGGCCACTCCATTTTGACAGTCATTTTGACACTCCTGGACCCGAAGATATAAAAAGCTCATTGCACTCAAGGCCAGATCCAGACCTTGTCTTTGGGTGGGGACATCTGATTCATTTTATTGTCTTTTTGATGTGGGAAGTTTCTCAGCACTTTTTTTGCTATGGGATATATTACCATTTGGGTGTCATGCCCCTGTAGCCCCCTGGGCTTTCCAGTGATTACACCGCTCTTCAATGCCATTTAAATGGGAAGGTGTGTTAGAATTAGAGAGTAGTTCAAGGAGAAAGTTTCAGGCTTGCATTCATATGCAGAGCTGCCAAGAGAATTTAGAGGCCCTAGGGTAAAAAGGATCTAAAGATTGATATAAATCATCCAAAGATTGATCAAAAGTAGAGAAGGTTCTATATATGGCTCAATCCTTTATGGCCTCTACAGCAAAGTATGATGGAAGGACTGTAGGTTCTATATTTTCTAGAAGATTTGCTATCTAACAACATTTAGGTACCTTTTATGCTCCTGACTATTGGGATCCGTTTCCATTCCTACATATATTAGCTGTTCTACTTTGTAGCTGGGATTAGTTACTTGTATTTTTTTCTAAAATAACTGAAGGAAACAAACATTTGAGTCTGAATTGAATTGAACAAACATTGAATTCCAGCGATTTTCCACCTTGTTCTTCCTATACACTTTTTTGTTTTATGGGAAATTTTTTTGGCCCAGTACTGAAACTTTCTTAATTTCTTCACAATTCCATATAAGAACTTTCTTAAGACTATCTTAGCAAAAATTTTGAGTTCCAGTGTTCTGCATATGCACATTAGAGGAAAATGGATAAGCGCCATGCACACTTGAAATGATGATAAATCTTAGTAAACAACAGGCGTAAAACTGTTACAGGGCAGTCAACATAAGATGTATTACATTTTTTACATAGACAAGTCAAATTTTGAACACATTTATGCGTAAAACCCTTCTTAGTTCTCAAATATCCAGTACTGAGCTTTCTTATCATTTTGAGCAGTCGAGTACTACATTCTTTATAAACAATTGTCGTATAAAAAAAATGTGTTCTTTTTTAAAAGGGTGTGTGTTCGTGTCTTTTTGACATCGTGGATAAGTATGCTGCTCAGTGGACCCATATGCTTTCTATGGTCATGTTCCGTGAGGCTTAATCTGCATATTGTATTTGCAGGAAATTTATCATCTCTTGGCTTTTATTCATATATCAGCCACAATTGTTTCACAGTTTAGTCACCGCCTTCGGCCAATATAAGGTTTTTTCATGATCGTATTATGAAGAATTAAGTACTGACCTGAACAGTTCTGCCTGCTAGGCCTGGCCTTTGTTCAGGATCGTATTGACGTAAGGCCAACCTAGACGCTGACATTGCCCCCTATNTTTTGCCGCTAAACTTATTAGTTTTATTGCCATTTTTAGTAATCGGATTAGGCCTTTTTTCCCGTAGTTTTTAAGTGTTCCTAAAAAATGCGCTAAAATCATGAAAAGGAACAGCATCATTATTGCTGTGACCTCATCAAACGAAAACGTATTGAATAGGCTATCGGTTTCAAGTTAACGCCTTGCAGTTACTAAATTTAGCATATTTGGTCATTGTTGGGCGGAAAGCAAGGCAAGGGTGTTCTTTCATTTTTAGTTTTACGAGAAGAATATGAGCAAGAATAGAGGCTTTCAGAGTCACGTTTACAATTATTAATTGTATGATATTGCGCTATGCTGTATTTACTAAACATATATTTTTGTTTACACGAAAGTGGTTTGTAAGAAAGTAGTACTCCGCCGATTAAAAAGTTAAGAAAGTTCAGTACCGGCTTTTCACACTTAAGGACGTTTTTTAATGTTCATGTATCTAAAATTCGATTTATCTTTGTACAAAATGTCATGTATGTTATGTTATCATCATTTCAAATATACATGGAGCACTTTTTCACTTTCCATTGATGTCCATGCGCAGAACATTGGAAACCAAACATATTTGCTAAGAAAGTCTCGAGAAAGCTTTGATACTGGAATCGTGAAAAAGTTTAGAAGGTTTGAGTACTTGGCCAAAAAAACTGTTTTTTTGAAAAAAAACGTGTATAGTACTGCTATCGAAAAGTTTTTGCACTGTCTTGTTGATGATGCCGAGGACTCCCCACATTGTTAAAATCTATTGCTTATGATGTCTAGAATTCCCCACATTGTTAAAATTTATTGTTTAGCTTTTGAAGTTAAAAACCAAACGCCTTCTACGCATGCTGTAAGATTCCCTTTAGGGAATGCTCTTTAGCTCATGAACTTCAGGCATGCCTATCCTCAACAATGTCGATGCAACGTTTATCGCTGTGTTCCACTTTTGTTTTACTTTATGACGAAATAAGACATCAATAAGCATTTAAATATATTCCTTTGCTTTTCAGACGAAGTTAAGTCTTAGGTATTTAGGAATGATTTAAGAATAATCTTTACTCAAAAGCAAAACAATTTTAGAATTTTGAGACTGGGCAAAAATTTAGGTGTTCTCGTAAAAAGGGGCCGTTCGATACTTACGTCACGCCTAGGGGGATATGTAGTTCTCATGAAGACTGACCTATCTCTATGGTAGTTCTACGCGTTTTTTGTGATTCAGAGCGTGACGCTGGGGAGGTAGTGGTTCAGAATGGCAATTTCAGCTTGACATAATTATTGAATAGCCCCAAAGATTGTGTATTATAATGTTATATGTGGTTTCATTGCGCAAGCACATGATGCCCTTCTCGTCATATGGAAAATTTACGTTATCTTAAGTGAATGGGTATCGCGTGATTTTGATAGTCTTAGAGAAACAAAAGCACATTGACTAATTCAAAGCCAATGTGAGGTGGGAACCACTTAAACTAGCACGCGTGATAAAAGTTCTCGGTGGTTTCATTTCTGTTTACCGCAGATAATTTATGGTTTTTGCGCGAAACACCCATGGCATTGGCCAAGCTTTGTAAAGCCTCAAGACAGCCCCTGAAAACTTATAGGTTCTGATGTTCAAACTTTGCTGTGCAACTTTCCTCTTAACAGACTGAGTTATTTATGATGGTATTTAAGCCTTTCAGTGAATCACACACGTTTCGAATGGTTTACTCTTCGAGGAACCTAACTGCTTGAAAATTTTGGCGTCCGAATATTTTGGGATATGTATAAGAGCCGTCAGTATTCTAGTAGAATCTGTTGCACTGACGGAAAACGTTATTTCCGAAATTTATTGCCCGAAAATTTGGCAGTTAAAGTATACACGAAATATATATATAGTATATTGGTTATTTTCTCATTGTAACTTTCCGTGGCTTCGCCACAATAAACTTTCTACGTTCTCAAAGATACAGTATTGAACTTTCTTAACTTTTTGAAAAAAAATATGTTACGAAATTTGTGAATTGTTGAGCAGATTAAAGCGTAGAGCACGTTTTGGAAGAAACACTTTATCACCACATTTCATAATGCTGCTATCAGCCATATTGAAAAAGTCCATGCCCTTTCCACCTGCCTTGCTCGTTCTTTTTGAAGCTCTTAATTCGGCGCCAGTGCTTGAAGGTACTACCTGCCTGTTGATTACCATTGACAAGTAATGCTATTCACTGGCACACTCATGTGTACTAGATTCTACCCGGTAGTTGGTTGGATGGGCCAATAGAGTTAATTAGTGTGACGTCACGAAAATTCTATTTTTAGAATGTTTAATTTTGGCATTAAATTCTGAAAAAGCACTTTGAAATAGCTACTTTTGACAAATTTCAGCCCGATCTGAAAAGTAATGACAGAGATGTAGGCAATTGAATGTTTACAAAGTCCTATCAAATTACTTTATTTTTAGGCTGATTCTGAACGATTAGAACCAGGAGAAAAATACAGTGGTTTTGTATGGCACGTTTTCGATCGTCAAATGGTCGTATTTCATCCCATTTTGACAATATTCGCCAAAAACTATCAACACATTTTTATTTTATGGTGCTCTCTCACTCCGTGCAGTCAAAATATAAAAATTCTAAAATTGAATTTTATGACATCATCACTAAAGAACTCTGTTAACCTCGCTAGTGACTCTAGGAGGACAATTCGATCCCCTTCTCAGTAAAGCGAAGATTTTATCTGTCTTTGAACAAGAAATTCATTCAGGAGTCTTATCAAAAAACTATTTGCACTGTTTTCCTTAAAATTTAAGAAACTTTTAGAACTGCAAGGAAAGGACAAAGAAACTGTAGACATTGAACCCGAACGCAAAGCTAAGCCAGAACAATGTGAACTTAGCAAACTATATTGCTGTGAAAGCGTACGCAGAAGGTGAATGTAGCAAATTATTTGCCCTATAAATAGCTAATTGCTCCAGTACGAGTTAAATTCTACAGCATTGTCATACTCACATTGTTTTGATATAGCTTTACGTTGAAGAAGGTAACAATTTCATTGTGCTATTTGTCTATAGTTTCTTAGCTCTTTCCTTGCATAAAAGGTTCTTATACTGGGTTGCTTATAAAGTGGTTTCTTATAAAAATAGACGTGTAGGCCTTGAGCCAGGTTTCTTATAGAAAACAAGCAACAACAACAACAACAATAACGATCATATATCGCAACTGCCATGCCATGAACTGACTTTTTTGTGTAAGAAGGAACATACTGGCAATCTTATGGAGATACGCACCCCACACACTCCCTTTTGTGCGCCCCTTGCCGTGATTAGCTTATCATCTTTTTTTGATTTACGATGCTAATGACGTTACGTCTGGTAGATTTGTAGACTATTTCTTACGTAAAACCACCCAGCGCACACACATTATTGCTTCACCTGCTGTGATGTGTCTCATGTTTACATTTGACCAGTTATAGCTTCGTCTCTGGGAATTACGTTACCGTTGTTGTTGTTTTACCACCGTCCTCAATGAGTGTCCTCCCCACTTGTCGCTTTACCTCATACACCTGCGTGTGAAATTTGAGAACAGAACTTTTGAGTATATTCACGCAGTATTCACGTTTTTTTAAATAAACAACCAGTTTATAACCAAGCAAGTTTTAGACCCCCTAAAATTTGTTAAACTGCAAGGAAATAACTAAGATACTTGAGACAAATCTGACCTAGTTAAACGTACAACTGAAATAGAGCAACGTGGACATGATATTGCTTTAGATTTATCTCGCACTGGCGCATTTTGTTTGTAAGAATTAGTTTGCTGCATTCACGGTTTGTTGAAGTTTTCACCGCAATTTTAGCTCGTGAAATTAAGAAACTTGTAAGAAACTTTTATGAATAAAATGTTGCCAAAAATTAAGAAAATTTGCTTCTAGGCCTTGGTCCAGGTTTCTTATAAAATAAGAAACGTGTATGAAATAAAATTGTTTAGTAGTTACCCGTTCTTCGTGAGAAAGGTCTTTTTAAAGACGTTTTTCTTGGTTTATATATATATGTATATATATATATTTATATATAAATATATCACCTCACCTCATCACCTCAGCCGTTTTCTATCCACTGCAGGATGAAGGCCTCTTCCATTTCTCTCCAGAATTTTTGGTTGTATGCCTTTCTCTGCCATTTTGTTTCAGCGTAGGAATCTAAGTCGCCTCTCCATCTTTTCGGTGGTCGTCTTCTTGGTCTTTTCTTGTCTCTTGGAATCCATTGAAGAATTTCGATGGGCCATCTCAGATCTTTAGTCCTAGCTATATGGCCTGCCCATTTCCATTTTCTCTGTGCTATCCTTCTTGTCACATCTTTAACTCCGGTTTGATTACGTACCCATTATATATATATATATATATATATATATATATATATATATATATATATATATATATATATATATATATATATATATATATGTGTGTGTGTGCGTGCGTGCGTGTGCGTGCGTGTGCGTGTGCGTGCGTGCGTGCGTGCGTGTGTATGTGTGTGTGTGTGTATTCACATTCTTTTTATTGTAAGACCGAGTAAAATTGAGGTTCAGACTGGCTGTTCTTAATTTTTCCCAAATTTTTGAGGCTGCATTGTTCAACAATTCAACCTCAAAAGTTTGGGAAAATCAAGAACAGCCAGTCTCAATTTGTTCTTAATTTGTTCTTAAATTAGTAGGGTGTAGGCATTTTAGAAATACACGGAAAGACAATATACAAGAAAACATTGGATTTTTTATGATTGATTGAGAGTCAATTAGCCAAATGTTACATCCGAGATGGTCTCCCTTGCATATCAATACTTTTTATGAGAAAATTTTTATAGGCAATTACAAATTGTCGACCATGTTTACCTAGTAGCTAGATTCCTTAGCGGCAGTTAATTCGCGACAATCAAAGAGGAGATGTGACAAGGCTGTATATTCTCTTCAGTCTAACAAGGAAGGGCATTTCATGTCCATACTTACACATCATTGCCCAAAAACATATTTACGATAGTGCTTCAGCCTCAGCCTTGTTCGTAATTTACTCTTTATTTTCCATCAAATTTTAGCATCTTGTGCTTATAAAATTGTTCTTGTAAAGACAGAGTGTAATCGTTGTTTTCATAACAAACCAGTGCTCGACTGTTCAAAGCTCAATACTGGCTTTTTTTGACGGTAGTATCTCGATCGGTTCATATGCTTCAATATTTCAGCTTTCTGTGTACAAAATATAACGTGTTCTATCCATGCTTTTCCTCAACAGTGTGTTTCTGTTGTTGACTACGATTTAGCATTATTTCATGTGTTATGCAGGTTTTTACACTGTCCTTTTAATGTGTACGCACATATAATGGAAACTTTAAAAAATATTCAGACTGAAATCGTGAAAAAGAAACTTAAAAAGGTTCAATACTGGACAAAAAATCTTGCTAAATAATGGGTATTTGTTTATTTAAGCATTTCCAAGCCGGCACACGACGTCGATATGAAGTCAAATGACGTCCATAGACTAGAATTTGACTGCATATCGACGTCTTTCTGGCGTCGTTGCCGTCTGGGTTGTTTCAAGGTGGGCATAAAACTAGCTATTTGCTCGCAATGTACTTGTGCTGCCACAAAAAAGACTGGATGTTGTTCGTTATTGAAGTTATACTAGATTTTGTTGGAAGACAGTTCTTTTCTCCTCAGTAAGAATTGAAACTTTCTTAACTTTTTACGATTCCATTATCTAAACATTCTTAAGACTTTCGTAGCAAATATTCTTGGGTTTATATGTTTTCCGCATTCACATTAAGGAAAGAAAGTGAAAAAACGCTAAGCACACTTGAAGTGATGATAATTCCTAGTAAACAAAAGAAGTTGAATTGTTAAGACGGCAGCTAACACAAGATAGGTAACATTATGTACACAGATATATCAAATTTTCAACACACATACACTTATAAACTTTCTTTGTTCACAATAATCCAATAATGAAGTTTTTTAACTTTTTGAGCAGCTTATTGCTACTTGCTTATAGGCTTAGGCCCCATTCACACTATATCGGATTCATCTTGTACCACATTTTTGACCGAATCCGATATCAAAATTTTACATTGTTCGCACTACTCCGCTCCGCTTCATTCACGTTACTAAGCCTTTTGTTTAGAGGAACTCTTCATGGCAACTGTCACTGCTTGAAAATTGGTTGAGGCTCGAGAACAAAGCTGACTGCAGCTCGGAGAGAGCTTCCGGAGCGAGGATGTATTGGATTCTTGCATTCACACTAGGTCAAAAGTGATCCGATATCGAAAGTAATCCGATACATACCACTTCACACCGGAGTGATTTCACTCCGCAAAAGCGATACTGAGCATATCGGATTCATCCGGTATAGTGTGGATGGAAGGCCTATCTGATATAGGAAGTAATCCGATATGTGATGAATCCGGTATAGTGTGAAGGGGCCCTAAAACTCTTGCATTGGTTTGGCTTTTCAGAGTTTATTCGCCTCGCCTCCAAACTGCTATGATCAACTGTGCACTGCTATATGGTTATTGAGGCATTTCTTATTGTTGACTATACTATATCAGTATTAAACTAAATTATCATGTTTCCATCTTTGAAAAAATGGGCGTGGTTGTAGCTGGGCCACACCCAAACTAAGGGCTTGGTTGTGCCTAGAACCCCCCTTGTTAAAATTTTTAGAAATCACCACTGCTTATAGACCACTTTATGATAACAAAAACGTGTTTAGGAATTTCTCTTGTGAAAGGGTGGCGGCTTCTACAATTTTGCTAGTTTATGATGTATCTTAACTGAGATCTATCCATCTCTTCACCGATCAATATTTATCTCTTCTTTTGACGTCCTATACAATTTGTGGTTACATAGCTAAAGTCTTTCTTAATTGTTGAAAAAAATAATGAAATATTTAGCAAGGGATGGGCTTAATTTAGATGCCGTTAATCCTTAGTTTTTCAAAGCACAGCTTAGTACCAGGCTATTTCCAAAACCAAATTTTGCGCTGTTTTCTCAAGGATTTCAGAGTTAAATAAAATGTGGTTTGTGATCTTTGAATGCGTTCTAAGCTAGCTTTCATTTGAACGTAGAATAGATCACACACGCTAATGAACCCAAGCCTTGTGATCAACATTGTTTCCTACAAGTTCACGTTTTGATCTGATTTATTTTGATTTCAGAAATGGAACTCAAGGTGGTTCGTGCTTTACGGCAATAGTCCACGTGGTCGAGTTCGATTGGAGTATTATGACAGTGAAAAGGCATGCCAGCAAGAAAGAGGAAAGCGAATAATTCCCTTGGTGCATTGCGTTAGCATCAAGCCAGTGTGGAACAAAGACTACAATCACGTGTTAGAAATCGTTACGTCAGACAAGACTTTCTACTTAGGGGCCAGTAGTAAGGATGAAGAGAAAGCATGGTTTAAATCGCTTTGCAAGATTGTGTTTGGAAATGCAAACCGAAATAGCATTGTTCAGGTATTGGATCGCCCAGATCCAATCGATATGGGCTACCACAGCCTTGATAGAGGCAATGGGGAGGAGAATGATCTTTCAATGTCGCATAGCAACTCACTGGCGGAAAGTTCCCCTCAAATGTCAAAGGTTATGGGAAGCAGGGAAAAGTTAGGCCTAGATACTACTGGTATAAGCGATTTGAATGTTACTGGGAGCAGTACAGAGGCCAGAAATGCAACTTCGTCTTTGAGCTGTGAGCTCTCAAGCTTGATTTCCTTTGAATCAGGCTTTGATGAAACTGCAAGCGTCGCTTCAAGTATTGCTGAAGGTATGTCGCTTTTTATTTGCAGCAATCAATCAATTAATCAATCAATTAATCAATCACTCAATTAATCAGTCAATATATTTAAAGTTGGTACAGAGTACATAGTATATACAAATACTAATTAAAACCAACTAGGAAGAATATTATATTTCTTAATCTAGATGATTTTTCAATTAATGATAGTTTAAGCAGTTTATTGGTAGATTCATTTACCATATTATTAGATATTGGTTATTTAAATGTTCACATATATCTGTAAATCAATGATTTATTTATCTTTCATTTGGCATTTCCATCTTGCATCCAACGAATAAGAGCTTATTTATTTTTTCCTAATTCACTTGATTCATTTATTCTTTCCCAGGGGGGCTACTCTCTACTTTCCTATACGCGCGGGTCCGTGTCAATATTTGGGGTCTGAGATTTTACAAGAAAATCATATTTGGGGTGTGAAATCACAGCTTATGAAAAATTAGATATTTGGAGTTTGAAAATTTAAAAGAAGTTATAAAGCAAACTATGTGTTAAAGTTTTAGTACAATAGACATTTCCTTGTGATATTCAACGAAATTTTACGACAGAGTGGTAGTCCAAACTATGTGGAAATATTTAGGGTTTCAAAATATTGAGACTCGATATTTGGGGCTCGTCAAAACTGTGACTCCATATGTGGGGTTGAGCAAAAAAGCCCCAACATGGACTGCCCGTACAGATAAGTAGGTACCCCCTTGGGTATTCTTTGGCTCTTCCATTTGCCTATTCCTTTATATCATCCATATATCAGGGTTCGTATGAGTTTTGGGATGTTTTGGAATGTTATGGAAATTGATAATGCAATTTTTCAGGATGTGGAAAGTTTTGGAAAGGGAAGGCTTATCAAACTGGCTATGGAAAAGCTTTGGATTTTTGTTTGGAAAAGCTCTAAAATATCCTAAAATGAATATCTTAGTGTGATATTAAACACCACATATCATATGCTTGTTCATTTTACTATATATAATATAAAGCATAATCCACTATAAAAGTCATAAATTATAACATTGAAAATATTTTTTTCTATTTGTATGGGGCTTCAAAATCCAAATGAAAATTTTTTTAAACGGTTGCCCATTCAGCTAAGCTTGTTTGCAAGGGGCCGATTCATAGTTTTGGAAGTTTGGTAATTTGGCTTTGGAACAGTTTTGGAAAAGTTGGGAAGTTTTTTTAAAGGAGTCTGTATGTACCCCTGATATGCACTGACTTATTGGTTCGATTCTTCATCAGCGTTCTTCTTTCAGGTAACGCACACAAGTATTACGTCACAGTTCGACCTACAATCGCTTCTCAAGAGGCCGGAATGGCTGGACAGTACATTCTGCATATAACGCCTACGCATTTAACTCTTAAAGAAATGGGAACTGAACACCCTGTCTGTGAGTGGCCTATTCAACATCTTCGACGGTACGGACGGGGGCGTACAAAATTTTCATTTGAAGCAGGGGATAAATGTAAAACTGGAGTGGGGGTATATACATTTAATACGCGAGAGGGGGATCAAATTTTTCACGTTGTAGATATGCACGCACGAAGGATGTCCAATCAACAATCGGGTGGGGTCATAGATAGACGAATTCATTCACATTCACAGTCATTC
>OLMO02000297.1:2994064-3006206 GCA_900291935.2 Cassiopea xamachana
TTGCGACAATATTGATTTTCTGAAAATTGCCGACAACACCTTAATTCTTAGTAACTTTGCCGACAAGCTCGACGCCTGGGGGGTGTTACACCCCCCCACACCCCACTGTAGCCACGGCCCTGTCTCTAAGTTAGCATCACCACGAAGCAGGGCTTATTTTGGAGTCGTCTTGGCCACACTTTGTGGATTTGGAAACCTTGAGTGTAGAATTGGAAATTTAGAAGTGTGGTCAACCTTCTCACTTTCATATGTTTCTTATTTCGAAGAGGTCTTTCTGTGCCTTGGTCTGTATATGCTCCATGTATATTTCGAGAACAGTACAACATGCGTTTCAATGTGAGACTAAAAATCATAAAGTTCCACATGAATTTTTGGATTGTTAGAAGGGTGTGGCCCCAAAAAAGTTCAAGTAGGGTGTGGTCAAACGTTATCATAGCATAGTGTGGTCTTGGAATATTTCCTTAAAATGCGCCCTGATCGAGCTTCAATATTATTAAATCCTTTTTGCTTTAAGCTTTAGATTATTCTTGATTGCCAAAGGTATAGCATCGCCTGAAAATCAAATGAACATATTCAGGAGTTTGTTGATGTCTCTCTTTATCAAAAAGCACAGTAAAAGTGGAACAGAATAATAAGTATTGTATTGATAGTGCAAAAGGTCTACATATAGTACACGTTCTTTTTTATAAGAAAGTAGTACTCAGCAGCTCAAAAAGTTAAGGAATTTCAGTACTTGATTTTTGAGACTTCAGAAAACCTGTAAATGCATAGGTGTTTACAAGATGGCTTATCCATGCACAAAATGTTATATATGTTATGTTAGCTGCCCTCTAACAGCTTAATTTCTGTTATTTACTAAGATTCATCATCATTTCAGGTGTACATGGAACTTTCTCGCTTTCACTAATGTGCATGCGCAAAACATTGGGAGCCAAAGGTTTTTGCTAAGAAAGTCTTTAAAATGTTTGATACTGGAGTCGTGAAAAAGTTAAGAAAGTAAAAGTGGGAGAGAATAATAAATATTGTATTGATAGTGCAAAAGCTCTACAAGTAGCACACGTTCTTTTTTATAAGAAAGTCGTATATAAGAAAGTAATACTCACCTGCTCAAAAAGTTAAGGAATTTCAGTACTGGATAAAAACTCAAGTAGGGTGTGATCAAGCTTTTTTATAGCATAGCATAGTCTTGAAATATATCCTTAAAATAGGCCTTGCCAGGAAGAATACTTATGGTTCGCCTGGTTTGAAGGCTCGGCAATTCAACAGCATGATTGACATTTCGCTTCTGTCCTGTTCATTATTAGCACCATATCCCCACCATTCATTAAATCAAAATTTCTGTTGGTATTATTATTTCCACCCATCACATCAACAGTCATCAAGTGTCACCATCATCAATTCAATGTGATTATTAATCAGTGGTATCAGTCAGTTTTATCTAGCACAGTGGTTTTCAACCTGGGCTCCACTGAGCCCAAGGGCTCTGCCAGTACAGTCCAGGGATTCCGCCAGAATTTAACAAATGCTATGATTGTACCGGAGTGATGGCCCAGTGGTAGACCGTCTGCCTCACAACCGGTAGGTCGTGGATTCGAGCCACGGCCGAATCATACCAAAGACTTTAAAAATGGTACTCACTACCTTCTCGTCTGGCGCTCGACATATGAGAATGGAGTGGGAATGTTAAACTCGCGGAGCTACCACTAGACCAGTCCCCTGCTGCAGCTTTCACTTCATTCGCAGACGCATGACCTAGGGTTATAGAAACGGAGATAGGCGCCGCCCTATGCGCCATTGGGCACGGAAAATGACTTTGACTTTTCTTTTTTGATGATTGACAGTAATGTCTAATTCTCTTGCGCACATAAATGAACAGGGGCTCCTCGATGCACTTGGATCTCTCCTTAGAGTTCCGCTCTAGCAAAAAAGTTGAAAACCACTGATCTGGCACCGTCACCACAGCATTGACTTCATCTTTTGATTCCTCACCTTTGATTGATCATTTACGTGAACCACTGCAATCGCAGTTGAACCGGTGACACAGCAGCAAACACGTAACTGGAGGGATTAACCTGGAGGGGGGGCCAAAACTTTCCTGTGAAAGCACTTAGAGGGGTAAAAGCCACATTCCCCTTCGTAAGTCTCCAGGTTGATAATTCTTTTGGGGGGACAAGACCATGCAAGATTTTTTATGTGGAGACATTGCCCCCGAGCCCCCTGCAGGTACGTCCTTGCTCATCAGCCAAGTGTTCATCCCACTTTTCAACATTTCAAAAGCTGCTCCCAACATATGCTTCCCACTTTATGATTCTTGTGCACACTTGATCAAGATCATCAATCTGATGCGAAATGACTATCATTAATGGCTATCACTCACTGGCTATCATCATCAAGCAGAATGGTGTGATTGAATACAATAACCAGCATGGAGTAAATCTGTTTAGTTTCCATTAACTATATTGAAGATCAGAAAAACAAACGACAGATTAAGATTCTGGTAGCACTAGATTTACTCTGCTGGCTAATTGTTCTTAACATCATTACCACTGCGTTCGTGGATAGAATGGCTTTAATTAAGCCTTGTTGTGATCTTGCCGTCCTTCTGGAACTTGCTCTTTTATCTATAAAGTGGGTTAGGTTTCACAGATAGCCTTTCAGGCGAGGAGCATTGCATGACGCTTGGGCCTGAATCGCATATAAAATTACCTCCTTTGTGTTCAGCAAGCTCTACAGCCATGTATTTTAAGGTGATTAAACATGTCTGTCTCTTTCAACAGAAAATAGCGGCGGGTGGAAACCCTGTATTTGAACTAGAAAATGTTGGATTAAAAGCAGCAATGGACCTATTGAAATCCAGCTCTAGTGATGTTACAGAAACTGCGATTACAGATTCCATGAGTAAGTCTCGTGAATGGTCGTATTCTACGTTTAAATGTGCTCCTACGCAGGTACATATTGATTTTTAGGAATGATGCGTGCTCTCTTTGTTGTAGGCAAATAGAAGTGTATTGAGAGATACTTTAAAAGAAAAAATTGTTGCGGGAAGTTGCGAAAGTTGCGAGATTTTTCTCGCAGATTTAATGCAAAACGTTGCGTAAATTAAATGTTGCGGGGAACCATTTTCAAAACAGTTGTCGGAGTTAAATATTGTGAGCAATAGTTTTCAAAAAGGTTGTAAGTATTAAATGTCAAGATGGTCGGTTTTGAGTGGGATTAAGAAAAAGTAAAGGAAGTCCCGTATACTTTCGTACGTAGGGGAGTGCCTGTTAGAGATGACACTCATCCTTAGCCATCGGTACGTGAGGTAGGGTGGCCAGTTCCTTTCCTCGCCGCCTTTATCTCCCCAGCGTTCCCACTGGGTACCCATTTGCTGCTGGGTGAACAGTGAGCGAGCGTTCAGTCAGGCCATCGAGTCGGGCTCGAACCGTAGACCTTCCGCATGGGAGGCATGCGCTCTAATGAGTGGGATTAAGTGAGCAAAATACTACTTTAGGTTTCATAGATTTCTCGACAAAGTTTTGCATAAACACTCGAACTGACGGACTTGCTTCCACAGCACCTTTTTGAAGAAAGTTCAGAATGAAGAAAACACGAACATAACAGCATCAGTAAGCATGTTTTTTAAAGTTGCGAGTATCTGTAATATTATCGAACATAAAAGTATCGAGTATCTAAACAATTTTTAAGTAGTGGGAAGGAAAAGATGCGAACTTTAAATAATGTTATTGTTGCAGAAGAAAAAGTTGCGAAAGTTGTGAAAGTTGCGAGATCTTTGTCGCAACACTTTCTTCTCGCAACGTCTTCTTCTCGCAACATTTCTTCTCGCGACATTTTCTCCCAGTATATTTTCTTCTGGCAATATTTCTTCTCCCAATATTTTCTTCTCGCAACATATTTTTCCCGCAAAAATTTCTGCCTTTAAGGTAGGTGATTTGGCTCATGATAATAGACATGAAAATAAGGTGTAGTTCCATGTGCTTTTCAACTTGACATGAGTTGTAGTTCTAAAGCCTTAAATTTTAACTTCTAAATCGTCGTGCATTTGAAGGAAGTTTGATCCTACCATCAAAATTTTTAATTTCTAGAAATGGAGATAAGAAAATTCACGATCGCAACATTTACAGGACAGAGGTTCACTTCACTCAACGACAAGGCATCCCTGGAGTTGCCAGCGAGCGCAATACAAGGTAAAAATATCTTAAAGGAAGGGAGAGAGAGGTGGGCTTGTATGAGGGAGGGGATAGAGTCACACGCACTCACGCCCACACAGAGCGTATATTATACAATGAAAAGTCATATCCTTGGCTCCCACAGGTTATTGATACTTTGACAAAAAATCCAGGAAAGATTTTGAAAATTTAAATATGACAAAACTGTACAACAGAAATTTTGTGAAGCTGAAAAGTGAACAAGATAATAGCATGATAATATTTAATGCAATAATGAAGTAACATGAATTATGTTATCAACTGTCTATAGCACATACGTTTTCAAATTTCATTTCATTCAACAATGACTTAAGGTAACGTCCACACTAATGCGTTCTCGTATGAAAACGCATAAAATTAGATGCATTTTTGCAATTTAGATGCATTTAGATACATTTAGATGGATCTAAATTTATGTGTTTTCATAAGAAAATGCAGTAGTGTAGATGTGACCTAAGAATACAATTATACATCTTGGTAAAGTATAGGCAATTAATTGACTTGTCTGCTAAAACTACTTAGAATTGACATACGCATGTATCAAGAGGTGATCAATTAGTATATATATATATATATATATATATATATATATATATATATATATTTATGTATATATATTCATATAGCAAGTTTGCTGAACGAGTCCTTCTTTTAGAGTGCTCAATGCTGTAAGGCACAGCTTTATCTATATGAATGAAATGGCAAATTACTCGCTAAATCTCTACAAACCAGTTTCGTGAATGTAGAGCATGAAGGCTTGTAGAGATTTAGCAAGTAATTTGCCATTTTATACATATATATATATATATATATTTATATATATGTAAATATATATGTACATATAAATAAATATATATATATTTATTATACACACACGTAACAATGATAAATAATTTGTTTAAAGTTGGTGAAATCGTAGTTGAAAGTTGAAAATAAACTAATACAAACCAATTACTTCTCTTTCACTTTTAGATCATTGTCTTAAACTTTTTGTACTTTCTGCTATTTTTGTGCTGTCTGACGGAGTGTTCCAAAAATACTATCACTAAACGATAGGGAGCTTTGTCCATGTGTAGTTGTTTTAACTTTTGGTATCTGGAGGATATTCTTTGTTCTTAGATTAATGAATAAACACTCTCTTATTTCAATCAATGATAGAGATCATTAGTGTGACGACACCAAAATTCTATTTTTAGACTGTTCTGATTTTGACTCTAATTTCTGCAAAAGCACTTTGATATAGCCACTATTGACATAGTTTAGCTCGATCTGAGTCATAATGATTGAGATATAGGTAATTGAATACTGATGTGGTTCCAATCAAATCACTGTATTTTGTGTCTGGTTCCAAACGTTCAGAACCAAGAGAAAAATACAGAGGGCTGTATAGCAAGTTTTCTGTCTTCAAATGGTCGTATTTCAGCCCATTCTGACAATATTCATCTAAAATTGTCATCACATGCCTATTTTGAGGTGCGCGTTTACTCCATGTTGTCAAAATACGAAAATTCTAAAAGTGTATTTTTATGCCGTCATTACTATTTCATTACTAGTGAAGTTTGTTGTTTAGTCCCATTATTGCACATTTGCAACTTTAAAAATCGCATTTTAACACCGCTTGCATCATTCTTTAGCAACAAATGAGTCAGCTGAACACGCAGCTACTGTTGGTATTGCCTACAGCAAAATCGAGAATTCCAATGATCTACAAAGTCCAACTTCGTTTTCTGGATCGTAAGTAATGCTGGGAATTGAATCTTCAGGCAACGTCTCTCTTCTTATTCCATCAAAATCTCATTGGATGTTCTCATACCTACCCCAGGGCGCCTAACAGAACGAGCGGCATTAACTTCTGCACTTTTTTTCAACCTGCAGACATTGCTGAGACGTCCACTTAATAATATTTCGTCTTATCCAAAATTCACCAATAGAGCAGGCGTGTTGTATAACCTAGCTAATATTCTCTCTATTTTGCAATTTGAAATTTTTCCATTCCCTCCCCCACTAAGCAAAGCTCTCTGGTAATTAATTATTGAATAGTTTCCTAACCTCATCCAACTATTAAAATCACCTTCTAAAAGATGCAAGAGAGAAATCTAAAGACTTTCAAACTCAAAGCATTCTTTAGTGCGTTAGGTTTTATCGAAAGGCCCAACAGGATTCATACAGAATCCGGGAAACCTAGAAATCCTGGAAGATAAGTCATTCTAACGAAAAGTCAGTGAATATCTGGAATAGTATGGGAATTTTGAATAATATTTATCAAAGTCTGGGAAAAGTCAAGAAAAGCAAATTTTTTAGTCACACCTTATTTTCATTAACTTGCTCTCAGGTGCCAAATAAACGTCCTCCGGACCATATTAGGAGCCCTTGTTCATTTATTTTAAGGAAATTGACTTTTTACGAACCCCTGATTTCATTTCCTTCTTTGTTAGTACTACTCACGCCTAATCTTCGAGACAAAATAGAGAGCTTCTGCATATATTTTAGCTCTATGCTATATGTGACGACCTGCTTTGTTCTTTCCATCGATTTATAATCATTTAAAATCTTTTCTCAAAATGCGACCCCTGTTTGTGTTGACCCCCTGTTTATTAAATTTTAGAATTTTTTCCAACCCCTTGTTTATTTGACACTTGAGAGAATGTTTTTTTGTTCTCTAAGTGGTTGTTCCATTTGTTGTCAGTAAGTATGAGCTGTTTATCACTTTGCATAATGCTATAGCACATATATGCACATTATCTACCTAAGCTTTTTAAAAGGGTGCCCGCTAAACACGGGCAATCCCACCCCCACTGTGATCTGCAAATTATCCTTGGAAAGGCAAGATATAACTCCACTTGCCTGTTCATGCTGAGACGATATTGGATGGACAACAGTACAAAACATTTTGAAAGATCACATGAAATCCTGCCAAGCATGGTGATGGATTGATGATATCACATGTTGCTGCAAAGGACTACATGACTCCATGAGGGGCGTGGCTATTAGGTTCCATTTTCTATACCTGTATTGGTGTTTATGTGAAATGGAGGTCAGGAAAAAAGTGGATGTTTTCAACTATCGGTCAGGGAAAAGTCAGGGAATTATGATTTACGTAATGCGTATGAACCCGCCTAAAAAGGCAAACATGAAGGACATATCACTGGAAAAAGTCTAGTAAACTTTGTAAAAATCACCTAAAATCAGAAAATCTTGCAAAATCACAGGGAGAAATCACAAGGAAGTCCCAAAAATTAAAGAACATCATAGAAAATCAGAGAAATTTCATAGAATTTTGAAAACATCACATAACACTCATACGAAGATAACATAAATCTCGCCTCGTGTACGTCTGTACGAGTTATAAGCCCTACAAGCAAACACACCTTAATGAATGAAATGACCACCCTAAGCAGAAGTATGGAAAATGTTTTGAGTAATATGTTTAAAATTGAAGTTTATTCAGGGGCTTCGAAACGGGGGGGGGTGGATTGCAGTGGCCCCCTACATTTTGCATGAAATGGTATTTTCGCCCTTCTTTCACACTTATTTACAGAATGAAGTACCAAAGAAGACCATTTCCATTTGCTCATATTGCAAACGGTTTGAAAGTGATGCTGTTGCCAACACAGATAAGCCGAATTCTGAAATTATCCCCGACCTTAATGACCTTGCAACTCCGAAAGCCGTTGCGACGTCCCTGTTATTATGTGCAACTTCATTCTTTATCTTTTTCAAGTGAAACATCCTTTGTTGTACGATCTCATAATGTCATAAATCGTCTATGCTTTCATTTTCGCCAATATGTTTGACCTGTCGCCAACTTAAATACGAGTAAAGCCTAGCGTACACAGCACGATTTTTGTCGCCGAGGACGAAGATTTTTCTCGCTGGCGACGAAAACATGCTGTGCGCGGGAAGCACATATAAAAGATTTTTGTCGCTGACGACGTTCTTCAATATCCAACATGCTAGAATTTCTTTTTCGTCGCTGACGACAGAAGACAAGATCTCTATTGCCAGCGACAAAAATCGTGTTGTGTGCGCTAGGCTTAAGCCAACAAATCTCTCCATTTTCCAGTACAACAGTTTGGCAGCTGGATTCAGATGTTATAACATTCTCAGTTGTTCATGATTCACTCAATTTGACTGAACCAGTTGTTATGCAGTTTACAAGCAAGCGTGATGTAAGAGAGACAACTTATTTCTTCACTAGAATCATGTCTAAAAGACTTGTGCCAGTCATAAAAATAAATTATCTGAATTGCTTCGCAGCAGTTCTTTATGATTGTTAGCTATGAACTTCAAGTACTCTATATTTTCCTAGCCTGTTGATGTTAGCATCATTACGAACATAGCTTGTCTTTTTAACTAAAGGGGGCGGACTTTTGATATACTCCCACGACATTGCCAGCTACACTCCTTTCTATATAAGAACCAGTAAAATTGAGATTCAGGTTGGCAGTTCTTAATTTTTCCCTTATTTTTGAGGCTAATTTATTCTTGCTTTCTTCTTAAATTAGTAGCGTGTAGGCCATTTAGAAATACAAAGAACGACAATATACAAGACAGCATTGGATGTTTTGGTTGATTGAGAGCCAAATGTTACAACCAAGATGATCTCTCTTGCATATCAATGCTTTTTAGTGAAAAAAGTTTATAAAAAATGATATATATATATAATGCTAGCACAATATCTAGTTTCGCGAGGAGCAACTATTTTGCGGATATCAAAGAAAAGAGTGTCAAGGCTGTCAATTCTCCTCAGGTTAACAAGGAACGCACTTTTCATGCCCATTTGTTAGTGGAACGCTTCTGCATCGTTTTCCAAAAATATACTTTACGACAAGGATTCAGGCTCAGCCTTGTTCTTAAATTGTTCTAAATTTTCCACCAGAGTTCAGGCTCGTGTTGTTATAAATTGTTCTTATAGAAAATGAATAGATACATTGTAAGTTATTTTTGAAAATTTCTGTTGCCCCTGCGAATAACTTTCAAACTGTCTGGTAGATACGAACTGTTCTTGAAGCTGTTACTTAAGGCTTAACTTGTTTTAAGATATAAATATATATAGAAATATATACATATATTATATATATATATATATTACAATTGTGTGATTTTTATAAGGACACGAGTCTGAAATTTGGTGGAAATTAAGAACAAATTAAGTGAAATGTGATTTTAATTGCAGTCAAACAACACTTTTATTTTGGTTTTTAAGGTTTTATTCTGAAGTATATATATATATATATTATATATATATATATAATATATATGTATATATATTTGGCTTTAAAAGTCTTTCAAAAATACCCCCATTACAATCACGACCTTGTCAAAGTTTGAGGTAGGGTGCCAAGCCTGCTTTTGAAAAAAATATGTTAGTATTTGTTTTTCTGTCAGCGAAATTTCGTAATTGGCAAAATTGCACCTCTGTTGGTATATCTGAGGGCCTGCAATTCCAGTAAGTATAAAACGTAAGGTCGACCGTGTGATATGGATTAACTTCATTCAAAATGGAACCTAATTGCAAGCCTTTTCTTCTACACTATCCCTTTAGTAGAGATCGTAAATAGTCTGTTGGTACTACAGAATTTTACCACAGCACGAAACAGCGGCAACATTCTTTTGACATACTAAAAGAATGTTGCCGCTTTTTCGTGCTGTGGTTAGATCCTTCAGAAATACATTACCAAACCTGGGTTCTTATCTTAGTTTCAAATAAAAGGAGGTTTCCTTGGTTATTACCAATGTAGCCTGAATTAGCAGTTTACAGTGTCTTTTCTATGCTATGTTTTAGGGTTAGCATAACCGAGGGCTAATGTCAGGTGCAGAAGGGTTAAGACCCTTCATCAAAACTTCATTTTTCAGCATGGATATAAAAGCTAATTCTATTTTCCATTCGTCCACACGTGTCCAATGCTTCAATCATGAATGCGTTATTGAATTGGACGGAAATTCCAAAAGGATTGCATTTCTTTCCCGGCTTTGTGGTTGGTACTTTATTCAACCATAGTTAGCCCAAATGAAAGGCTAATTTTGGATATAAGTCAGGTTCATGTATTTTTTGTGTATGACATAATTGATATCTACTACCTAATTTATTCCACATGCCTCATGATTTGAGAGTGTTTGAGAGCAAATAACTCTCTTCCAATTGGAGTTATTTAGGCTATCAAAACGACATTGATCAAATATGACAAATATAGAAAACAAAAGCCTTAAGTTTTAATAAACGTAAAGTTGAAGTTTTGAAGNGTTTATTAGCTTGCCTATGGAAATTGCATCAAAGATACCGGCTACCTGTAACAGGGGGTATCTTCAGTTTTGCATTGATTTGACCAAACATAGGCCTATTAATTGCAACATTCACTTGCTTGTCCGCTGCCCTTTTATGGTAGATTTGAATGACAGCCAGTGGAAACTTGAGGAATATTAATTCCAACTGTATATTTTTTGCAACAAATAAAGTGTCGTTAAGGAAAAGTTTCATACCTTCCATTTTAGAAAGAAAAGCAGGAAGAGAGTAAGTGTGCTTTCTGGAACACAACGTAAGTGCTAGCATGACATTAGTTATCTATCCAAAATATCCCACTTTCTGCAGGAGTTTTAATTAGCACTACTGTCATGGATCAAGAACTAGTCAGGACTAGTCTCAAGCAAATATTCCAAATAATGAATGCCTTTCAAGGATCATTCAAAAAAAGTACGTAACTAAAGGAAATTGCTTGGCCCCTAGTCCCCCTATGCAATGGCTTGTCACACTCGAGCTGATGCACCTCTCCTTGTTACGTAACATTCTGGCATGAGACCCCCAAAACTAGCCTCTATCTATGTGCAAAAGATAACTTGATGCAATATATCAACAGATTATAGTTCAAAGTCTCTTGAACTTAAGATTGATTAAGGATAATGCAAGATTCAAGCTCGATAAGGTCTTAAACTTGGTATTTGCTTGAATATTTCTTGGAAGCACTCATCAGAAAGTGAAAAAGTAGATCTTTTGTATTCAATTTTTAGCGTTACGTAGCGAAAGTAATTTACACCCCACCCCCTATATTTTCTATAACAGTTTGCCACAGAAATAGTGCATACCCAGTGGGTATTACCCATCTACCCCCTACATTTACGTACTTTTTGATTGACCCCTAATGTTTAGATTGCTATTGTTCCAAATTTTATGCATGTTGAGCGTGACACTACCCTCTTAAAGTCGAGGTTTTGCAGATCCTACTATGAATTGATATAAAGCTAGCCAGCAGTTCATATGGTTTTAGGCATGACAATTGCATTGCCCAGTTAGAGACATCATATTATGAGGACCCTCAAGGAAATCTGTGCTCTCATGCTCCCTAGGAAAATTTCCAAAATCCCCCTTATTCCCAAAAATGTTTTTGAATGCTCACTGAAAGGAAATGTCGAGTTGCCCCCCAGTTTTTGCTTTAATCCCTGATGTTCCCACGTTACTAGTACTTATAATGGCAAGTTCCCCCGTTCTGATGTCCCCTGGAAAGCCCCTGTATGCATTCTTGGACAAAATGGCTCGCCATTTGAACTGGTAAAACTTCTGCAAACTTGGCATAAATACTGATACAACTCGGAAAAAGTTACAATTGCCGAGTTCCTTCAAAGGTTCATGCTCGCCAAAGATCTAGTGCAAAAAGGGCCTAGCATACTGCCTGGGGGAAGCGTTGTATTACATTTTCTGCAATAACTTGTTAAACAATGTTTGTCTGTAATTTTTCTCCAATAAAAACATTCTTGAACGATATTATAGCTAACAATGAACTCAAAGAAGAGCTAAACAAGCCTTAAGTTTAGTTCATTAAGAAAAGAATCATCTTTATTGATTTGCTCTCTTCTTCATCGACTAGTTTAAGCAAATGGTCACAAGAGGGCTGCTACAAAATGACTAATGACAGCAACGTCACAATTTGTCATTGTTATCA
>OLMO02000297.1:3037888-3050697 GCA_900291935.2 Cassiopea xamachana
AGTTGAGCCACAAAGCCATTCTTTCTTCGCATAGCATGCATCCTGAAACTGGCGATTGGCAGTTCTAGGCCCTAGTTTTGGCTGGGACTTCTTATGCTGCATGATCTCCTTCTGCTCACCAACAGTTCTTGCACTGAATGATTTCTCTATAAGTTCACAAATAATGTCTTCAGCTCCTCGGCTTGTTTCTACAGCCATTTCGAAAACTTAGGACTACTGTCCACAGCTACAACGTGACTTTAAACCGAGGTTTTGAAGGATGCAAAGTTTCCTACCTTTCAAAGTAGGTAGGAGCTGCCATCACAAAGGCTTCTAAGGCAATGACGTGTTAAGCCCTTCAGCCAATCAAAGTGTTCAATTCCAGCGCAGCTCCATGACATCGCAGCAGTAATACCGTCCTAGCTCCTACCACTAAAATGTGGTAGGAGAACGGTTGTTTTTTTCCATTGTGAGGTAGTACAGGCACAAAGACGTGCTGAAACACTCTTTTGTTTGAGCCTCTACCAGCTCCTACCATCTCAGTTGAGTTCAAAACAAAGATATTCTTTGGTAACCAATTAAAAATGATTTCATAACGGGTAAAACAAAAGCTGTGTTGAATGAGTTCGCTATGAAATAACGAGCTAACGGGTTGGGAAATGTTACCTTCGCTTGAAAATTAAATTTTAGCCACTTTTCAAAAAATTTGATTTTATTGAAATATTTTAGTCCTACTGGGTAGGACAGGCAGGACCTCTAACTTCGCCACTGGCTCCCATATCCCAAAAAAATGCAGAGCGATTTTGGCACCAGGTGCCTACCATTTCCAAATGCGAGCTACAATCTCCCACTTTTAAAGGGATTTGTGCTAAATACACGTTTTTTCTGTAGAAGAAAAAGTTTGCAAATGGTCAAAATCTTTGGAAAATCTTAAGAAAATTGCAAGTCTCAATTTCCAAAATTAGGTGTTTTTGTTAGCCAAAAATCGATATTACATCATTATTATCTTCAAAATGTTATCAAATTCCAGTATACACGATAAAAAAAGAAAGTGTAACCCATTTTAGCCAATTTATTTCAGTAAAATTTAAAAAGATTTAAGAACATCTCAGGATCAATTTCGGAAAATGTTAAGAAGATCGAGGCTCAGGCAAAATGACGGTTTTTTATAAAGCAACGTGTACCCCCTACTTCGTTACGTCACTGCTTGTGCATGCTTATTTCTATAGAGAAACATGAGTATCAAGAATATGGCCTAAATATAGGTAAGAGTAGCTTCTACAGTGAACTGGCACTTCAGCCAGATATAATACCAGAACTACTGTGATAAAAGGGTCCTTTATCAAATACTTCTTCGTTTACATGAGAGGAGGGCTAGCAAAGAGCGTTGGTGTTCTCAGGAGAGCCGACTTTTTTCCATATAAATGTCCTACTCTAAGGATACCTTAACAAATGTGTGCTTATTGACACGGAGTTACGAGTCTCATAGAGCCATATTTGCATTGAATAAGTAAAAATAAGGATTAGATTACCATCTTCAACACGAAAACAGGGCATGAATTGTGCATGAACGTCATTATCTCAGAAAAGAGAGAAGTAACATGCAGGGGTGTTGAGTAGGGGGGGCTAAGTTAAATAATTTTCCGATAATATTCGAAATCTTTGTCTTTACTAAAGGAGCGGTCATAAAGTACAGAAAAGACCGGGGCTGAAAGAATTTCACAGGGCCACCAAAACTTTTAAGAGAAGAATGTTGGGCTAACAAATTATTTCCTGCTGGAAAGATGCGCCATGAAATTTTTAATCTAACATAGTCCAAAAGCTTTTCTGGTAAATATCAATTTTCAGTCATAAACTTAGACCACATTAAATATGGTATTTATTTGATGCTTACATATAATTGAACTTATGGTAAAAGTTTCATCGTGGTCTCATCTTGGTTTCTATCGAAAAAGTAGTATCAAAAATCAAAAAAAATTCTAAGCAATGCCTTGAGATTATTTACTTATGTCATTATGTTGTTAAAACCTAAAAAAGGAAAATGAACACAATTTGCCATGTTCATTCAGTAAATGATGATGCTCAAGACGCTAGGAGCAACCGAGAAAATGAATTAATGATGAATACCACGAAAAACTAGGGAAAGAAATGATAGAAGAACATGGGAGAAGTCCGAAGCTGAGCAGGTGCAAAATGGGCCTAGGCCTTCAAGGAGTGCTATTAATGCCAATATGTCAATGAAAATATCCCCTTTGGGGCTTAAGACCCCATAGCCAGCAGTTCTGCTTTGTTTTATCACAACTAGGAGGTCTAAGTTCTCCAGAAGGGGACCGAAGTTCCTACAAGGGATTCTTGTCCTTAAAAAGGGCCTTAGTCCCTAGAAGGGGGTTTGGGTACCCAGGCTGTTATGATAGGCACTAAAAAAATACATCTGTCCCCTCTAGCTGAGACCCCTAGCTATCAATTTTGCTCCAAACCATTCCTCATGCATGTTTTCGTTGTTTCCCTAGTATTTCATGGTATTTATCATTAATTCATTTTCTCAGTTGCTCCTAGCGTCTTGAGCATCATCATTTACTGAATGAACATGACACATTGTGTTCATTTGCCTTTTTTAGGTTTTAACAACATAATGACATGAGTAAATAATCTCAAGGCATTGCTTAGAATTTTTTTTTGATTTTTGATACTACTTTTTCGATAGAAACCAAGATGAGACCACGATGAAACTTTTACTATAATTTGAATTATATGTAAGCATCAAATAAATACCAAATTTAATTTGGTCTAAGTTAATCCTGTAGAGAGAGGGCGCCAGAACTAAGCACTAGTATGCTGCTTAGCAACCAATTAAGGATAATTTAAACAGCCACACCTCAGAAGAAATACTTTTGATGTCAATATTGATACGATTTTTGAATTCTGGATGATGCCTAAATCCATCAGTAGTGCCATTTTCAAGCGCTTTGAGTGAGAGCACTACTTAAGTGAAAGAACTTCCACCTGGTGCGAAGTTCGCCGGTCTGTCCTCAAAAAACTACTGAGATTGGGGAAAAGTGCAATGATCCATAACATGGGGATGCTTTGGAATATTGAAAAAAATTGGCACAGCTGCTAATAGTAAGAAACTTAGTTAGTACATCAATTTTCAACCAAATCTGAGAGGTAGGGTTACGAAATCGTGTTTTGCTGTTGATTTCACATGGAATTACCCTCATTTTGATAAATTGCAGTCATCATACAATGTCCATGGACTGTAATGTATATTTTATTGATGGACTGTGAAAACTTGGCTCAAGGGCCAGGAAAAAGCAAAGTACACTCGAAAGAAGAGCAAGTCTCTGTTAGATGTTGATGACACTTTTTTCACATCTTTCATATCACTGATATGATATTGGGAACTTCTTGGTGAACCTGTTGCTAGTGAATCATGAAGTTTCAAAGGCTTATAGGCATTCTGGTAGGAATTTAACACATGTTTTGTGAGTATGGATCTAATTATTGCTTTGTACATAAGACAAATGAAATGAGTATTGTAAATAGTTCTAAAGAACCTTCACAACACTACATGTCTCACCATGGGAATGGCAATTTAACAGTGCACAAGCAATAGTTTTTAGAGGGCATCGATGCTTACATGCTACAAAAGGAGTAAGAAAAAGTAGCAGAAGTTTCCTACCACATTGCTTCTCAACAGCAGAAAAAAGATCACTATTTGTCAAAAATATTGATGCAATTGTGATACCTGGGGTGAAAGCAGGAGCTAAGATGTTGAAGATGCTATACCCAACATTACTGGGAAGAAAGACAGCAAAGGCAGCACTAGTGAAGGAGAAGAAGGCCAAGAAAGGACACCAGAAGTTTCTAGCTATGAAGGGCTTCAGGAGGACGGAGGACTTATTACACAAGGGTGGAAGGTACACTCAGGATTACGCTTACAGCAGATATAGAAATAATTTATCATCACATACCATTGTAGTATGATTTATAGTAAACTACTTTCTGCTTACGCTACAAGTATGTGTGGATATTATAGTTTTTTAATTTCTTTTCAGAATAGAAAAAATTGGTATTTTGAATGCTATGTATGAACATATGATGACTTTTTCCACATGTTTAAAGTTTATGCAAAAAGTAGGAGCAATTTATTATATTTTGAAGTGATACATAAATGTAGATTTATCATTCTCTCTAAAATATAGAGCTGAATCACCTTGAGTCCTTTAGAAAGAAAGGTATTATCTAGTGTTGAATCAATGTACCAAGCTCCCTTTTTTTACAAGTCTTAATGAAAAATTTAAGGGGCCATGAAACTTTATTACACATTGGGGCCAGGATAATTTTTTTGATGTATGTGTTGAGCTACAAAATTTTATAGAAAAATTTGAAATCCCTTCTACCCCGGTCTATCCCATACTTTATGGCTCCTCCCTAACAGCAAAATCCGAAAATTTTCCGAGGAAGCATTAAAATTTCCTTAAATCCGATAATTTCGAAAAATTTGGGAAGGCCATGGCCCCCTGCTCCTACCGACCGCGACGCCCCTGATAAGATTTAGTAAAAATTGTTTATAACTAGCAAAATTTTCTCACCCCTGATTTCCGTAAGCCTAGCCAAACCTGGCTCGTCTTTCCCAATGATACCAGTTCATCATGGAGATATTTTATGGAAGCAAAATCCTTCACAATCGGTAGCCTGAAATTCGCATTAAGTGACTTGCAATGCCGATGTGCATGGTAGTAAGCTTTGTACTCTGACGTGGCAAAGAAGCAGATTCCAGGCCCCTTGTGAGTCCAAGGGTAGTCAACCAAGCATTCTTCACCTTCGGCAGAAAATAAGATAAGTCAGGTCTTAACAAGTACCTTAAAACGCAAGCAAATGAGCGTCGTAGCTGGGGGGAGGCAGAGATCATAGATAGATTTACTAGGGTATAGGAAGTGAGGCCCCCTTCCCCCAATACTGTAATACCATTTGATAAATTCTATAATGTTTTTATCTCATTCGGCAAATTCTGTAACATTTTAGTACCATGCAGGAAAGTTCAAAATGTTAATTGTTTGTTTGTAGTAATATGATTGCGTTTTAATGGCTAGGACTTGAGGTCTCTGCAACAAAAAGGAAATGTTATGATGGGGCAGTAATGAAGGTACAAAATGAGCGTAGTTTTATTATCTAAGAGGTGTAGGGCAAAACACCCTTTACCATCTCGTAATCCATTTGCCTAATAACATATCCGAAATCCGTCCTTGCAAAAATTACTTTACAGCTATTCGGTCCCGTCCCAAAGTTCTCTGAAAGAGCCAAAAATGGATGCTGATCCCAACCCCTATGTATATTAAACAATCCATTTGCCATTCTCTGGTTGCTTTGAATACTTCGAGAAAAGAGGGGAGCACAAAAGAGCCTATGGGAACTCAACTAAACCTAAACCGAAACCTTTGGGGTTCTGTCTTTAAATGGTACTCACACAGATTTTCGCTTGAAGACTCTAACCTTTTGACGTAGTTTTTCGTTAGAGATGAATGTGGATAAACACTTATGGTAGTTTAATTATCATAGAGAGCATGACTTTAACTGTAGCAAAAGTTTTCACATGTAAGAGCCTGGAAAATTGTGGAAAAGCAGATGAATGTAACTGAATACAAAAAGAGTTCAGATTGAAACGAGATTTAAGCATTTTAACTTCGCGTGCCAAAACTAGTTGCTGAAACAACGTAATGCTTCGATTACGCACCCGGGCGCTTATTTTCACTGTTAGAGGGGCGTGTACTAGAGAAGGGCACTTAATCGATGTATTATCGCAACTACAGTAAACGCAAAGACCTTAGCGTAAATTCTCTTTTTAGCCCCCCTTTCTGGACCAGGAAATTTATCAAGCCCCCTAGAAAATATTGAATACTACCAAACGTAAGTAAGCTTCATAGAAGTAAGTAAACTAAGCTAGATCACACTCCGAAAACCATAGCTCTCAACCTATCAAGGATCAAAGTCATTAATTGCTTTACTGCAGATAAAAGTGTTCTAAACCAATAGCTGCTACACAATTTTTTAATGTTCTCTACTTTTAAACAGCAAATATTTAGTTTACTATTGCTGCTGTCACTCCATGATCCTCTCAACATCAACAGGTTAGTGGAGACATTTCTTGTCTTTCCAAGGCTAATCTGCAGATCACAGTTGGGGGTGGGATTGCCCGCGTATAGCGGGCACCCTTTTAAAAAGTTTAGTTTACTATTCAAGCTTTTCAAGAAATTTATTTAGCCCTCTCTCTAATCAGCCCCTCTCCAATAACCCCCTTTAGACCGCTTGAAATTAATAAGCCCCCCAGAGGGCTAAATAGAGAATTTATAGTAAACTTGACGTAAGAACAGTGGACTTGATTTTCATTTGAAGTTGCTAACTGATAAAGAGAAGATCAATTCAAATTTACCTGTAATGAATTCGGGAAAGAGCTGCAAAAGAAACAAAAAGGATTTATTTGAGGTACTGAAAAAGATCTATTTGTGGACAAAGTCCAAAGATTAAGCGTGTATTTTATAGCTAATGTATTTTCAAAATATTTTACAAGCAGGATCTGAAAGAAGTGAAAGGATGACTTTACTCAACACAAGCAAAACAAAGCTCAATCAAGTTTCACGCCACACACAGACGAAATGAAAATAAGTTATATTATATATACGTGTTCTCTTTTATAAGACAAAAGTTCATGAGGCTCAAATGGCAAAAATCTTAAGAGAATCGTAAGGCTCAATCAGGTCTGCCGAGAGAATTCTAAGGCCCCGGGGCAAAAGAGAAAGACGAGCCCCCTGTGAGCGAAACGAGCAGAAAATGTTCAGGGTCTAGAAATTAACTTTGGAATATTACTGCTGGTTTACTTTATGAGGCCCTAGACCTTGAAGCATTGGATTTTATGAGGCGTCTTGGAGCTTTTGGCCCTGAGGCGCTTTGCCCCCTCTTAGTGGCCCCTGGGCTCAATTTCCAAAGTTAAGTAGTTTTGTTAGCCAAAAATCGATATAACATCATTATTAAATTCAATACGTTTGAAGATAGAATTCAAATTCGAGTATATAAGATTAACAAAGAAATGGAAACCCATTTTAACCAGTTTATTTCAGCAAAAATTAAGAAAATTGTAAGAAAATTTCGGACTTAGATTCGAGACTTGTTAAGAAGATTGAGGCTCAGGCAAAATGAAGGTTTTCTAATAAAAACAAGCGTATATTGAACTGATATAGCATGCTTAAAATGAGCTGCCCATGGTCCAGTGAGATGCCCATATTCTTTCTTTAATAAGAATATCTAATTTTTTACTGAGCCTCAATACTCCCAAATTTTGTTGGCTTTGAGCCCAAACTGTTCTTAAATTATTATTGGCTGCAGTTATTGAAGGGCGTGGTCATTAAAAGGGCGTGGTCAGTAAAAGTACATGATTATTAAAGGGTGTGGTAGGTAAAGAGGCGTGGTCAGTAGGAGGGTGTGGTATGGTGCCCCAAAGGAGAACTCTGTTTCCCTTGCCCTGATGGATCTCCGTCACATCTGCTGATATTGCGTGCTTAAAATGAGCTCATCAGGGCTCAGAGTACACGTTCTTTTTTAATAAGAATACACTCTTTTTTTTTATAAGAATACCTAATTTTTTTCTGAGCCTCAATATTCTTAAAAATTTACGGTTTTGAGCCTCAGATTATTCTTAAATTATTCTTAAATTTGTCTTGCTCAACACAAGGTGTAAATTCGCCTTAAGATCAAAGAACATATTAAATCATTTTTGATGTGTTGATTCACCATAAATTTCAACGAGAACAAACAGAACAAGTAAAAATACGGTTTTAGTCCAAAAGCATTATTTCAACTCCATCAATATCATCAATGCCAATGTAGTCCTCGCTATCATCTGAAGACGTAACTCTATATTTGGCAAGAGTTTTATTGAAGTACTCGATTTATATATATATATATATATATATATATATATATATATATATATATATATATATATATATATATATATATATATAGCGTCAAAGTGACAAATGTTTGTTTTGGGAGGAAACTCTTAATTAAATTTGATTCGATTAACAAAATATTTTAGTTTTGATGAAGGTTGAGCCTGGCAATATTCTTAAATTATTCTTAAATTTTAGCAATTTTGAGCCTCAATATTCTTATAGACTTTATTCTTATAAGAAAAAAAGAGTGTATCTAATTTTTTGCTGAGCCTCAGTATTCCTAAATTTTGTCCGATATCAACATTTCCTGGAATATCAACATTTCCTGGAATATCAAAAATTCCTGGAATATCAGCATTTCTTGAAATATCAACATTTCCTGGAATATCAACATTTCCTTAAACTTGTATATTACACCCTCCAATTCCACTTTAAGAGACAAGGCCTATTTTAGCGTGGTCGTTGCCACACTTAGCGGTATTGGAAGTCTTGACAGTAGTGTTGCAAATTTAAAAATGTGATCAACTATTTCACTCTCATATGCTTTAGCTGTCTTTTGGTCCTTGGTTTGCAAATGTTCTACGTAAATTTCGAAAACGTTAAGTGGAACATATATTTCAATGTAGCATCAAACGGCGAAAGGGCCCACAAGAAATTTTGGAGCGTTTGAAGGGTGTGGTCACCAAAAAAGCTTATACAAGGTGTGGCCAAGCTTTGTTTTAGTATAGTGTGATCTTGGAAAATTCTCTTAAAATAAAAGTTTATTGAGTATCAGGTGCAACATTGTCTGAAAATCAAAGTATTATACTCTAACCTTTGTTGATGTCTTACTTCATCATAAAGTAGAATAAATTGAAACAGAATAATAAATATTGTATCAATAGTGTAAAATTAATCTAGAAGCTGTATACTGATTCGAATCACAAAAATTGTAAGTGTTGATGAAGCTGAAGTCTGGCATTATTCTTAAATTATTTATAAGTAATTTATAAATTATTTATAAATGCCTTGGAAGCAGTGTCCTTACTTTTTTGACATCGCTCTTCAACGACATCTTGGCAAATGAATGCATGCCGGAAGAATGGAGGAAAAGCACTCTCATACCCGTGTTTAAGTATTAGGGAGACGTGCAGAACTGCTCCAATTACAGAGGTATCAAACTCATGAGCCACTCAATGAAGCTTTGGGAGAGTGTGGTCGATGGCAGGATCAGGAGGGAAGCAGAGATTAGTGAGGAGCAGTTTGGCTTTATGCCGAAGAGAAGTACAACGGATGCCATCTTCGCACTGCGCTTGCTTGCTGAAAAACACTGGGGAGGACAACAGGAGCTCCATTGTGTCTTCATTGACCTAGAAAAGGCATATGATCGTGTACCAAGAGAGGAGGTATGGTTCTGCATGAGAAAAAGAGGTATCGCGGAAAATTATGTAAGGTGTATTCAAGATATGTATCATGGATGTGAGACACTGGTGAAGTGCGCGGCAGGAAAGACTGAACCCTTCAAAGTTGGAGTGGGACTTCACCAGGGCTCAGCCCTGAGCCCATTTCTATTCGCAGTTGTCATGGACGTGCTAAGTGACCCCATCAGAAGTCCAAGCCCCAGCAACATGATGTTTGCAGATGATGTCGTATTGACCAATGTAAATAAAGAAAACGCGAAAGATGAGCTGGAGAATTGGAGAGAAGCCTTGGAGAAAAGAGGGATGAAGGTCAGCCGGTCCAAAACAGAGTACTTGTGCATAAACAAAGCGGAAAATCTACCACCGATCACGATCACTGGTGAGGACGTCCCAGAGGTGACGGAATTCAAGTACCTAGGATCAACAGTGCAAAGTGATGGAGGCAGTGACAAAGAGGTAAGAAAAGGGATCCAGGCTGGATGGAACAGTTGGCAAAAGTCAACAGGATTGCTGTGCAACAACAGAGTGCCATTGAAAGCAAAGGGTAAAATATACAGGACAATAGTCAGGCCAGCAATGTTGTATGGCATGGAAACAGTCCCTTTGACAGCAGGGCTAGAAAATCGTATGGATGCTGCCGAAATGAGGATGCTACGATGGTCTCTGGGTGTTACCCGAAGAGATATGCTGCGAAGCGAAGTAGTGAGAGACAGGCTGAAAGTTGGAGTGCTCTCTCAGAAAATCAAAGAGTCGAGACTGAGGTGGTATGGGCACGAGGAGAGAAGAGAAGAGGACTATGTCGGGAAGAGAGTGTTGAGAATGGAGATACCAGGCAGAAGGAAAAGGGGACGGCCAAGACGAAGGTAGATGGATAACATCAAAGCGGACATGTTGGAAAGAGGACTGCAATGTGAAGACACTCAAGACCGTGCCGTTTGGAGGTCGAAAATTCGCTGTGGCGACCCCTGTTAACAGGGAGCAGCCGAAAGAAGAAGAAGAATTTATAAATTCAGCAATTCCGAACTTAAGTACATGCTATTTTTTATGAACAAATTAGCCTGGATGTTTCTTAATATTTCGTCAAATCTAGCCTTAAATAATTGTTAAATGTTTCTTAAATTTAAAAGTTTCGAATTACAATAACAACCCAGATTAGGCAACTGTGATACAAGAAAAAGGATGCTTAGGTTTTATGAGGCATGTAATCGATGTTAATTCTATTTTCTTGCTAGTTTAATGAAAAACTTACTTATAAAAACAGATTTTAAGCTATTATTTGAAAACCAGCCGATCTAAGTATCTTAAATGTTTCTTAATTTTTGCCTAACTTCAGCCTCATGTTTCTTATAGACATGTTTCTTATAAAAAAAACATGTATTCTTACGCTTTGTTTTTATAAAAAGGATGAGTATACTAGGGAGTATTATATGAGGTCCCTGGGTCAAGTTAAAACAAAGTAAAAGCAAACATTCCAAACTGCTGCTTTTGCGGCAGAAGTTAGGTCAGACTTATTGATGTGTCCCATGGTACGGAGGTATTTGCAAAGTGAAAGTTTAGAGAGATCTTGTATGAGGTCATTTTGTAAAAGCACGTGCAAATGATGTGCCATTAATAGTAATGGGACCTCTAGAATGGAGCCAATGAAACACGTTATAAAATTACACGTGGGCACTGCAAAAAGTACCATGTTCTACGACTCTTCAACTAATCATAGACTGTAATAATAATCTTGTGTAATTAACACAAATCCTACTTCGATCCAACAAAGATAGTTCTTCAAGAATCAGAAATTAATGGCTACACGTAGTGATGTGCCGAGACACCTTCTGTTGGGGAGGGCGTTCTGACCAATTGACCAACTATTGTTACTAAAGTGTTACTAAAAAAGGACAGGTCACAGAAAACACTGTTGCCAGCCCTCTTGCTGCTTGGCTAACTTTTGACCAACTTTCTTGCAAATATGAAAACATTGGGGGGCACGACGCCCCTCCACGCCCCATCTTCAAATTCCTGGCTATACGTAAGCTATAAACTTCAGCCTATAAGAATATTGAGGCAAAAAGTAATCTGAGATTTAAAAATAATCTAAGAATAATGCAAGGCTAAAGCTCGATTTAGATGCAGGGATGTGCCGATCGGGGCGTAGGGGGCATCGCACTCTCCAACATTGTCAAATTTGCAAGAAAGTTGGTCAAAAGTCAGCCATGCTGCAAAATAGTTGGCCACAGTATTTTCTGTAACCCTTTTTAGTAACAATAGTTGGTCAATTGATCCAAGCCCCCCTCCTAACAGAAGGTGTCTCGACACATCACTGATAAGGCCTTCCAGACCTTGAAGAATTTGGTGTTGTGAGGCCCCATGGACTATTTAAACTTCATGTATAATATCTCGTTAAATACTAAAATTGCAAACCTCACTTTTAAGGCAATCTGTACTTGGCTAGCTTACAAATAATTGTAGGAATAAAATAAATTAATCTATAGCTTATACAATATTGTGTCAGTAAGAGAGGAGATCTGGGTTAGTGCATGGTTTGCTTCTCATGCAAACAATGTAATACGTGGTGCGTATGTTGGTTGTGTCACTTTACTTGTTAGATATTTTTTCAAACTTCATTGTATTGAATAGCATATTACGTACTGCAAATGTAAACCTCTCTCTAATAAGGTAGTCTACAAATGGCTAGTTTAGTACAAAATGTCATTAGATGTCATACTCATTTTGGATAGAGGATCAGATGAGGGGTAAGAAGGAGAGTGGGTCGGGTGAGATCCATGGGTTATTGCAGCTCCAGAAGATGTAGTAGGTTGTGCGGATGGTGATGTTTGTGATTTTAGAAATGCTGTATTTTGGTGACGGCTATCAAGTTGCAATTCATTGCACATGTCCATGAACTTTGTACAATATTGATCATATATGCCTAGGCAGCTTAAAGATAAGTTCATCAATTTAACCTCCTGGTAATATTTTCTGAGATAGTTATTTTCAAACTTTCATTTCAACAATACATCAACTAATTACAATTATACATCTAACTATATTAGGCAATGTACAATTGGCTGTCACAGTGGTACAAAAAAATCAAGCGTATTAGAAAAGACAAATCTATTTAATTATTGAGAAAGTCAATATTAATGTGCCGTGTAATTTTGGACTTGCCCACGGCTTATTGCGGCAACAGAATATGTAATATGTGTATCTCATGGTGATGTTCATGAATCTGGACAGGATAGCTTTTTGCATTTTGCTGTCAATATCAACCGCCTTAAGTAGTTCACTGAAAGAGTCTGAGGAGGATCCTACAGTGCCAAGAGCACCTAAGGATAAGTTTTTGACGATATGTTGAACGTAATGCATGATGAAGAGGATTGTATTTTAGAGCTTTGTGATCGCTGTAATAATTTTGTTTTAAACTTCTGATAAAGATATAGTATTTAAGAATACAAATACAAATCTCGCTATAATTAGAAAACTTGCATTT
>OLMO02000297.1:3095688-3110529 GCA_900291935.2 Cassiopea xamachana
ATATATATATATATATATATATATATATATATATATATATATATATATATATATACACACACACACACATACACACTCAATCTACAGACAGTACTGTTTCGCCCTTTGTGGGTTCATCAGTGCAGCCCAGAGCTTGCTGGAGACACAACCCTAGTCATGAAGTCAAGGCAACATAGCAATTTAAAGAGTTGATTGTGGGATCCATATACGTATATACATTATATACATATATATCATAAACATGTATGTAGTGCATATATGTATGATAAATATATGTATAACGTTTCAATGAACTCACACTTGTTCACAAACACTACAACCATACATTTAATCAAACAGAGTTCAGTTACAAAATTTGCTTACTATAAGCAAACTAAATAATTTCAAGAGCTTTATTATCCAAATCTTCTTATGCCTGTTTTATCATTGACAACGAAGTTCAAATGTTTGTCTTCGCTATTTTTGAACAGCTGAAAAGCCATGCAGATGGGATGGGAACGCCGAGTTTCACATGAGCTGTGATTACATAATTTCTATAATAATGTGGTTTATAAAAGTGCCTAGCTGCTCAAAAAGTTAAGAAAGTTCAGTACTGGTCTTTTTAAGATCTAGGAAAGTTCAAAAATGTATGTGCTTAAAATTTGATTTCTCTGTGTACAAAATGTTTTGTACTTATCTTGGCTACCCTCCAACAGTTCAACTGCTGTTGTTTACATCATTTCAAGTGTGCACGGTACTTTTCACATTCAACTGCTGTGAATGCGCAAAAATTGGGACTCCAAAAATTTTGCAAAGAAAACCTTAAGAAAGTTTTGATACTGGAATCGTGAAAATGTTAAGAAAGTTTCAGCACTGGGTGAAAAAAACTTTCTTATAAAAAACGTGTATTTATCATTGAACATATATTCATCATTGAAAGGGCTTCTAGCCTATGTTACTTAGGCCAGGCATCTGTGAGGCTACATTACGGGCTGCAGTGCCAAAAATAACATATTAAAAACAAAGTAACACCAAGCAGGAGGGCAATGCCCCTCAAATGAGGAAATCTTGAATGATTTTACCCACCAACAGAATTACTGACGTGGATATTAAATACACAGATGCTCTCTATTTATATCACATAAAACTTAAAAATAAACCACAGTAGAACTGCACATAAAATCCAGCGATGCTGAAGAATTAAATTTTAGATCCAGATGGAATCGAGTTCCCTGTTTCTACCGAAAAGGGTTAGATAAATGCTACTATCTTTTAGACTTCCATAACTTGTTTTGTTTCTCCTATCATTTCATACCTAAATCTTCCATTTGCACTGCTATTTACTCTCATACAACCCTGGGTCTCAAAATAATAAACCTTTGAACAGTTCAATTTTTTCTGTAGAACTGCCAAAATTTTTTTCAAACTGGGTCTTATCAATGCGAATTATGGCTGCAAATAGATGGAACCTGCTTCCGAGTTGATGATTGGGTTCGTCTATGAAAATTTTCAGATTAAAAGCTCCTAAGGGATTGTTCTTTTATTGCCAAAATTTCTGTAAACAAGAGGTTTCTCATAAAATGGTTTCGTAGCCTACATAAAAAAACACGTGTATTTACAAGATGGACAAAGCTCATCTCACACCAGATGCAGGAGCCGCGCATTGATTTTGAAAGTGGGGGGGCATGCCAAAATTCCATCAGCTTGTGAGCTTAGGGTATATATCCTGCATACAAACAAATGTTGTTTTCTGAAAAAGTGGGGGCCACCGGCCATGACCTCCCGGCCCCTATGGCGCGGGCCATGAGATGTAGCACGAGTTGCAGGCATTAGGAATGTAACATGGGACATTTTAGTTGTCCAGAAAATGCAACGTAAGAAAACGTGAAAAATGTAGTTGGTGCGTTGCTAGTAGTTTAATAAGTTCACTCCACCCTTTTAGTCGACAAAATAAATACTATTCTTACTTCTAGGATTCTCTTGCCTCCTCCCGCAAGATGACGATGCAGGCAACCAGGCAGGCGTGCCAGAGGCACATCAAGGCAAGGGGAGCAGCTTTGTCCTGTGGGACACCATGTCCCATCATTTTATGGCCACGCCCTTAATTTGCCTCAAGCAATACCAATTGTTTTCTGGAAATGTGAGGTTTGAGCCACAAAGTTGGTTTTAGAAAAGTTCCTGAACTGATATAGTAACAGAAAAGTTATCATACTGTAAGAAAATTATCTAAAGTCATATAAAAACTGTTGTATTTAGAAACACTTGAAGTCAACTTAACACAATAAAATAAACTCAGCTAAATTCAGAAGCTTTATGATGCCTTGATGGCAAGGGTGTACTTTAAAATATTCCCTGACCTAATTCTTTCGCAAAATCATTTTAGGAAACGGGCATTCTTGTCTCCCCTGCCCCCTTCCACTAGGGTAGGAGGAGCGAAAGCCCCAACTGCCCCCTGTTCCTGCACCCATGCAGGCAGGCTTTGTCCATCGAGGGCAATATAGCCAGCTGCATGCTTGAGTAAAACATTGAAATCTGAACAAAAAATTTGGGAGTGTCTCCAACACTGTGGTTCTGAATCTTGCTAGTGGTATAAAATCCCCACCATTTACTATACTGTCTAGTCCGGAATAGAAGGGGGTGGTAATAGTTGGGGGTGGGTTGGAAAGACGTCTAAAGCGAAATAGCCGAGGGGGTCGCAATAAACGGGGGGGCTGGTAAAATGTCCTAGAAGCACAGCTCTTTACATACTTGCCAACATGCTAAAATTGTTTTCATCATCCTCTCTCAATACCACCATCATTGGTACGACTTTCCGCTACGTTGTCAGTGCTTTTGATAGCAATTGCTCTCTTTTTATGAGCTCATCTAGCAACGCAAATTCTAAGTCTGGGTCGGCCGATGCCATCTAGAAGCAAAATTAATAAGCAGGGGGGTTGCAATGAGAATGTCATGGTGTACCTTTTTTCAAAATCAAATTAATCTGGGGGAAGTCTATTCCGGGCTCAAGAGTTTACGTATTCATTGAATACTATTTCGAAGAAATTGAAAATAATCACAACGAAAAATATGAATCAGATGCGACTCATGACATCTGCCGTACCCTTGAAACTGACACAAGACTTTGGGAGCCGACTGAATCCAGATGGTTGAGCTCTATATATAGTCGATGACCCAGAATAAGAACCATTGTCCCCAACACTTTGACACTTCTTTGTTTGAATGCTGAGTAAGCAGTACTGCGTCAAAATTATGACGTACGTTGCTCGATTCCTGCTGCGTTGGACGTGTGTGTTTGCGTGAGCAAAGGTCTGGGCTATGTCCCAGAAGGGGTGATTGTAGGGGGCTCAGGGGGCGGAACCCCTTGCTAAAAATCTCGTTCATTTGGGCGGGCTGAGACTCCCCTAAAGTTTTGTATAAATATTCCTTTTCAAAGTGCATTTACTGTGCTTCTAATATTTTGCCTTCTATTGCTGTGATAAATTTTCTCACTGCTACATGGTTATTGAGATCTTCCTATACATTTGACCTAGAGCCTCCTTGCTAAAATTTTTAGAAATCACCCCTGTCCCAATAAGGACCCAAGCCCGTAGTCAGGCCTGTGTTTCAGGGGTGGCAAAAGTGTCCTGGAGGAATCACGTGGTATAAAATCTGCGCACTTATTTCATACTTTGTGTTAACCGTAATCAAATGGAAAATGTGTGTGCAGGAAAAGATCGAACTTTCTTGTATGTCACAAAGACCAAGGTTGAGATTTCTCCTTTGCTACAAAGATAAAGCAAGAATATAGAACTGCAAAAATATTTCCAGGGGGTGGCATAAAGCTGGCATCCTGTTGTCCAGGAGTGGCATTCGCCACCCCATGGCTACGGGCCTGTAAGGAACGGGCATTCGAGAAAGAATATGACCAACCCCGGCAAAAGGTCAACTGCAATTATGAAAAACAATGAAGACGAAAGTCGAAGAAAATAGGAAGCTGGACTTAAAAAGCTTCAACAGTATCAGGGTATCAGCACATTCTAGCTGTATCAGACTAAGAAAGGCCATATGTGCCAAGAACGATTCGCTGTTTATGAGAACAGGGAAAAACTTAGTTGTTTACAAGGATGCTTTAATAACAAGCCAATGACGTCAGAATAGGGCTGCCGCCAATACTTAAACATAATAATCTGAGCCCCCGCAAGGGCAAGAACCGCTGCTGACAAATAATTCTTTATATTCACAGATTGCGATACACAGCAGAACAAACTAAATATGATATTTATCTTGACTTCACAAACTGGTCAATCATGTTTAAAATAGTCTCAAATATTCAAACATCCCCAAATCGTAATATCCTGAGTAGAGAGTTCTATTTGGCGGTCTTATTTACTTTTACATAACATGAGGTTTAGAAAGCTTTCATGACGATAGGATTTCCTGTAACATGTTGTTGGAGAGTCAACTTCGGCAGGGGTTATACACATAGAGTTAATATCTCTATGGTTATACATAAAGGATAAACACGCTTTTTTTATTAGAAACTTTTTCACCCAGTACTGAAACTTTTTTAACTGTTTCACAATTCCAGTATCAAACCTTTCTTAAAGACATTCTCACCAAACATTTTTGAGTTCCAATGTTTTGCGCATGCAGATAAACGGAAAGTGAAAAACTTCCATGTAATGTTGAAATGATGATAAATCTTAGTACATAACAGAAGTTAAACTGCTAGAGGGTAGTCACCATCACATGCATGGCGATTTGTACATAGATAAATCGAATTTTAAATACATAGACAGACAATAAAAAACTTGCTAAAGTCTCAAAAATCCAGTACTGAACTTTCTAAACTTTTTGTGCAGCTGAGTAGTAGTTTCTTATAAACCATTGTCTTATAAAAAAAACACCCATAATATTTCCAAGCTTCTACCTTCTACCCTCTGCTGTCCATGTTGTTCCATTTTTTGTTCAACAGTCTTTCCCCCCTGTACGTACGAACACAAATTACGTGTACTGACAAGCATAGGTGGGTTTAGCTGGGGGGATAAGGGCATGCCACCCCTTCCAATGTTAGGAGCTTAATAATCTGAGCTCTAAAAGTACGACTTCTGTAAAAGAAAATAGTAGTAGAAGTACACGCTTTTTATGAGAAAATGGTTTAAAGGAAAGTAGTACTCAGCTGCTCAAAAAGTTAAGAAAGTTCAGTACTGGACTTTTTAAATTTACGAAAGTTTTTTAGTGTCTATGTATTTAAAACTTGATCTATCTATGTACAAAATGTCATGTATGTGATGTTGGCTGCCCTCTAACAGTTAACTTCTGTTATTTATTAAAGTTATCATCATTTTGGTGTAAATAGAGCTTTTCGCTTTTAACTAATGTGCATGCGCAAAACATAGGAAGTCAAACATTTTTGCTCAGCAAGTCTTAAGAAAGTTTTGATACTGGAATCGTGAAAATGATACAAAAGTTTCATTACTGGGCCGGAAAAATCTTCCTATGAAATACAAAACGTGTATACTACATATCAATAGGGCTGCTGCGTAGGAGGACAATCTATTATTGTTGCTGCCAAGCCGTTCCTACTGCATTTCCCACGTATTGCACGGTATTTTTGTAAGGAACCAATAACTGCATATCAATTTTATCCATGACAGAGAAGCCGTGGCCTAGCGGTGAAGAACTCGACTTTGGCCAACGTAGTCCGGGATCCGAGGCCCACACAGGCCATTGGTGACGTCAGGAAGGGCATCCGGTCCTAAATGCTCGTGCTAGAACTAAAGTCCTCTCAGAGGCACCCTCCAAGCCCCAAGGAACTGGGGGAAATGGAGGTAAAGTCACATAAAAACATCAATCTCATCCATGTCATTAACAACATCACGTGATCATGCCATGTTGCTTCAAAATAGGCCTGACTGTGTAAGAACAATGATAAAAGCTTTCTCTTTGCGTAATGTCCATGCACGGTCTATTTTATAAGAAACCACTTGATAAGGAACCTGCATGTAGACGGCAGAAATATTTAAGGAACTTGTACTGCTAACGGTAATAAAACCTACGGAACTTTACAATTTGAAAAGTTTTTATAACTGCAAGTAATCAAGAAACAAGAACCTGGTCCCATTCATTTACAGCCAAATTTCATGTAAATACAATTATAATACTTCGCTTCTACCTTACTTGTGCCTTTAGTCTTGAGTCTTAGCCAAAATTAAAGGCAAAATTCAGATATTTGATGTTTCCTTGTGTCTGTAAAACTTTTATGGCACTATAACGTAAACCCTCTAACAAGCCCCCCATTTCCGAATAAGCCCCCACATGAACAATCAGTTTTGCATATAAACCCCCCTCCAATAAGTCCCCATGGGACCTTACAAGAAAGCCCCACAGGAAAATAGCTATACAATATAACTTCCTTTGACTGGCGACTAATATGCAAAAAGCAACGCGACTTTCGTGATGACTATGAAGAAATTGTTACCAACTAATAAATTTCGCTTGCACAATAGCCTTGGTATACTTTCATAACTTAGTTGACCGAGGTACTAATGTCATTTTTTATGTCAACCTTTGAGGAAAATGATCAACATTTGAAATAAGCTCCCACCCAAAAATTCGTTGCTGGAAATAAGCCCCCTGGGGGTTTATTCCAGGATTTGCGGTATGTACAGTGAAAACAGGAGCTCTTAGTACTAGAATTGGAAAAAAAGAGGTCCACAAATAAGGAACTTTTAAAACTAGGCCTTAAGCTAGGTTTCTTATAAAAGAAGCGTGTAGAGTTGTACGCTAAATAACGTTGAGAGGGGTGGTATTAGGAGAGAGCAGGGGGCCATAGCTTTCTGTCAGAGCAAGGCAGCATTGGAAAGTGAATAACTCTTTCATCAGAGCTAATTTAGCAGTTCTGGCACTCTGCTAACTGTATTTCATTCTTTCAGTGAAAGAATCCCCCTCGTTGGAAAATTCCTAGTGCCAGCCCCAACTGCTGAGATTTTAGAGCATTTGGGGCGCAGTTTTTCACCTGACCACCTATCGTAGATTGCGTCAGGCTGCCACTGATCTTGTCTTATATATGGTCTGGTAAGGTCTTGCGCAGAGGTGATTTCTAGGGGGGCTCAGGGGGCCCGAGCCCCCCTTGTTAAAATTTCTGCTCATTTTGGGGAGCTCAGCCTCCTAAAATTCTTGCATTGGCTTAGCTCTTCAGAGTTTATTGGCCTTGCTTCCAAAGTTATAAGACCAATTGTGCGCTGCTATATGGCTATTGAGGCATCTCTTATTGTTGATTATACTACATCAGTATGGAACTCCGTTATCATGCTTCCATCTTTGAAAATATGGGCGTGGTTGTAGCTGGGCCACACCTAAACTATGAGCGTGGTTGTGTCCAGAGCCCCCCTTGTTAAAATTTTTAGATATCACCACTGGTCTTGAGTTTCCATGAGTTCTTGCACTACAGTTTGAACTTCAGTAGCGATCTTTTTTCAGGTGGCATATACCAGCGGCAATAGCACCTAAAATGGCGCTAAGCATCAAATGACACTTGGCAGCCATTTTGAAAAGCCGCCAATGATAATGTACTTCCCACGGGGGTAGACGCAAGAAATTTAATCCGTCTAGCCCCCAACTTATAACAGTCGCTCCAGATGAAAGGAGCAATAAAGGCAAGCGGCATCTCTAACATTGACTTCCTCTTGTTTAGCTTTTAGAAGTGGATGCGTCATATACAATACCGTGTACATAGCAAGAGGATTGAATATGCGGCGGATTCTCATTTCCTTACGCCTTCTCTAAAGATAACAGAATTGACGATGATGTCAATAATTACGATCGCTATGATGATAATAATAATGAAGCTGATGTTGATGACGATGATGATGATAAGGAGGATTAGATCCAGTACGAGTACGAGTCCACCCCCCTCGTAGTTCAACACTCGAACTCGTACTCGTACTGCAACTTCATGTGTTTAGATATCTCCGCCTTCAAAACGACCCCAGGATTTATTGAAATCAATAAATCTGCATCTATATTCAAAGGGTTTAGTGAATTGTAGGATACTATAGGGCTCTATCGTACTCTGAAGATAAACACGAAGCTATTACTATATCCCTCGAAAGCCAGCCAGTGCCTTCTTTTACTGAACTTTCGCTATCGTGAATGAAGATGAATCCGCTGTCTGAAATTTGGTTGAACAAGAATGACATTGCGAGTCGTGAGGATACTGTGGATTATTTTTGAACCGTTTTAATAACTTAAGTCCCTCGTTCAACTTTGGAATATACGTTCTGTGAAAGTCTTTCCACTTAGTCCCCTTCCATGGCTAGGCCCATTCCAGAAGTTTATTATGACCGAGTGGTTCCACGACAACAGCTCTTCAATAAGCCTTTACATTATGTTCCTTTCAAAACAAGAGGTTGCCCTTGAACATCTGCTTTTTATCGAGGCAATTCCTTATGAATTGTACATTTATTTTTGCCAATATTATCAATTCCACACTTGTTCTGTTCAGTGCGAGATATGCTGAGAAACTCGTACTGAACGGCTGCTCGAGTACGGGTTCTGGCGGTGATTCCCAATCAATATGCGAAGAACGGTTGCGCAGTTGAAAACTCGAACTCGTGCTCGTACTGGATCTAAACCTCCCAAATGTAGGCTTAGTGTTTGACATTGCAGCTCTGCCTAGTATAGCATTTCTCATATAGTGGGGCACGATGCGATGGTGGAACGGGCGCGTATATTGATATTATCTATAGTGAGTGGGGGGCGCAAAATATTTTCCCTTCCCATGAGGGGGGCTTCACAAGAATATTGAGATGCACTAGCCTATGACTGTTGGGGTAACAGAGAGGATTGAGTGTAGCCGACTCATTCACCTCTTTCAAACGATCGCTAAGCGATTAACTGACCCCAGGGTCATTCCCAGGCCCCATGAGAAACATAACCGAGAAGAAGAAGACGATGATGATGATTATGATGATGAAATGTCTCCAAGGGAGCAAAGTCAATGTCTACGATAAAGGGAAGAAAATCTTGGGAAAGTGGAAAAGAAATGCTTGAAGCAAAACATCAACAAGCAACGTTCCCTTAACGCAAATCATAAAATCAATTAACCAGCGCTAGGCCCCTTCCAAATTCCTTCAAAAAGCACCAAAGAGCCCAGACATGCTAAGTTTCCTAAACCAGTATATTGAGTTTGTAAAATAACAATCAACATATCCTTATTTACTCTCCAGTTGCCAATAATCGGAGGGGGGAATAAACGGGGCGCGTGGAAATTTCCTTGTAACTAATAAGCGGGGTGGACGGAATAAACAGGCTGGGTAGGACTCTTGCTCACTATGAATGAACAAGATGGATGGAAACTTACATTTTACTTATTATTTAAAAAAACACTAAAAGCAAGCCACAAAAGGATCAATCAATTTGAATATCCACTTTGTAGTTAAACATCTACACGTTTTCTTTACAAGAAAAAAGTTTAAAAGAAAATGAGAAAGAAAAGGAGACTCAAATGGCCAAAATCTTAAGAAAATCACATGGCTCAATTTCCAAATTTAGTGTTTTTGTTGGCCAAAAATTTCATCATTACCGCGTTCAAAATGTTAAAGATGGACTCGAGCATACATGATAGACTAAGAAAGTGCAACTCATTTTAGCATGTTTATTTCAGTAAAAGTTACGAAAATGCTAAGAAAATCTCAGGCTCAATTTCGGGAAAAGTTGAGAAAATTGAGGCTCACACAAAACGATGGTTTTTTATAAAAAAAAACGTGTATGGAAAGTAAATGGAATGCACTAATTCTAAAAGTAGATCCAGGCCTGTAAGAAAGACAGAAAGAAAGAAAGCTCTCTCCCTTTAAATTCTGGCTGGGGTGGGTGGAAAATTTGTCAAATAAGGTAAACTGGGTGGGTGTGAAAAGCTTGTCTTGGGTGGAATTTTTCCCCGAAATCAACAACCGTCCCGTCCGGATTATTCGAAATTCAAGAGTAGTAAAATAAACTAGTCTGAAAAAGCAAACCAAACGCCTCTTTTTCATTTAACTGAATAGTATAATTAAAAAGAAAATTGGCTATAAACATGGTGTAGTGAGCACCCCCTTTAGGCAAAGCTTAGAAGATAAAACCAGGGCAAACGTTGAAACTAAATATCTCACCCGTAGCTGGCCGTGTCAACAATGTAATCTCTGAGTTTAATCAAAAAAATAATGACTTGCAAAAGTTATGAAAATATAGCATTTCAGCAAGAAATTGAAGATGGCATACCTGTCCACGCATAACAGACATCTGCTTCTCAAAGTGGTTACGGTCAAATCCTTTGTCTTCCTAAGCAAAATAGAGAAGGGTATACGAGTAAGAATAGGAGAGTTTAACGACCTAGGAAAAGAAGTTGAGCGCAGGTATACTCATTTTTGATAAGAATAAAGTGTATAGAAACATTGAGGCTCACATGTGCTGAAATTTAAGAATGATTCAAGCAAACTACGGGGCTCACGAAGGGGTGATTTCTAAAATTTTAACAAGGGGGGCTCTAGGTGAATTGTCAGTTGCAGCCACACCCATATTTTTTAAGATGGAGAGATGATAATTTAGTCTAATTGTGATAAAATACAGCTAACATCTACAAAGATCTCAATAGCCATATCGTAGTGAGGAAATTCATCATAGTAATACCATACAAACCATTGGAAGCAAGGTCAATGCGCTTTTAGGGGGTCGAATTAGGTGGATATTTTTCTATATCTTCATAAAGTTGAGGGGTGGTAATCAGGGGTGATTTCTAAAAATGTTAACAAGGGGGGCTCTAGGTGCAATGTCATAAAATGGGTGTGGCCCACTTGCAGCCACACCCTATATTTTTGAAGATGGAGACGTGATAATTTCGTCTAATTGTGATACAATATAGCCAACATCAACAAAGATCTAAATAGCCATATAGTAGTGAGGAAATTCATCATAGTAATACCAAATAAAACATATTAAAATCAAAACACAAGTCAAAAATACTAAAAATACAGGCAAAAAAGTCAGAAGCAAAGTGCAATGCACATAGATATATTTACTTTACAATGTTGAGCCAGACAAGGTTTCGTTTACGTATTGGTCAATCGCTTTTCAATTGTCTTTATTTGGAATCTGACTGTTATGCTGCGGAAATTTGTTGCAACCGGTGGAGGAAATATTCTCCAGCAAATATGTCTTATTCAAGGTTATCAGAGCAATCAAGAAGCTTGCTTTTGGGGAATAACTGCGCAATTCCAAATCTATATTTCCGAAATGCTTATATCCCTAAGTGGAATACACGTTTTTTTATATAACAAGGTGGTTTAAAAGAAACCAGTGCTCAGCTGCTCAAAAAGTTGAGAAAGTTCAGTACTGGATTTTTAAGACTTAAGAAAGTTTATAGTGTATGTATTTAAAATTCGATTTATCTGAGTACAAATTTTCATGTATGTGATATTGACTACCCTCTAGCAGTTTAACTTCTGTTATTTACTAAGATTTATCATCATCTCAAGTGTACATGGAGCTTTTTCATGCCGTTAATGTGAATGCGCAAAACGTATGAACTCAAGAATTTTTGCAAAGAAAGCCTTAAGAAAGTATTGATACTGGAATCGTGAAAAAATTATGAAAGTTTCAGTACTCGGCCAAAAAAACTGTCTTAAAACAAAACATGTAGCCTAAGCTAGAATAACCTATATTCTTAAAAGCAGGAATTAGTGTTAACACAATGCCGTCAACTACCGAAAAGCTGCTAGAAAAGTACAGAATCTGTGGAATGAAATTTCTCGCTTCTCAACAGAATCGTTCAAAAAGAAGAGTAAAGACAACAAGATTTATGAATGTGTGTTGCATGTTATGTTGACGTCAGGCGGGGTTTGACTCGGGGATATGTAAAAGTCAAAATTAAGTCAAAAATTCCAACTTTTAGATCAAAAAATTTTGAAAAATAAAGTCAACACCTGACAGCCCTAGTCATAACATAGGACTTACAACAATATTATGAAACTACAGGGTTACATAAGAAGCAGAAGGAACAATAGGCGGATGGGTAGGAATGTAGCCTTTGTGGGGGTAATATTGCATTTCGTCCACATTAGATCCATTGCTAGTTCCCCCAAAAAATTGAAACCAAAATTAAGGATGAGGAATACCCGTGTAAATGAGCTAGGCCGGCAAAAAATGTGCATCAAAATACCCAAAATGTTGCTTGCTGAACTCAGGAAAGGGGGGAAAATATGAACTGTCAATCCGGACTCTCTAATTTCAGCACATCCTTTAGGTGATTAGATTTGTGAACCTTTTCAAAACCCATTAATCGTATCCTGAGATACTATCAAAAGTCTTAAAGAGGTCCCTACACCATTGTGGTCTGACCTAAATCAATTCTAAAGTTTTATCTTCCCTTATTCATGTTTATTCTAAAAAATTTATAGTTAGCAGATACCAGGTTCCGCCCAGACATGTAATTATTTCTAGCTATCAGTAAAATTGCTGCATCAACTACTTTCAAACAAAAAAGTTGCAATGGAAAAACAAATTGGCTGGGTTCACCCATAACGGCGCTTGCAAAAGACGGTGGGGTGAATTATCTGCTGTCCCAATGTACACTTTTCAACCAAGCCATGAGAGGACTTGCAATTACTAGACATGAAAATATAGGCAAGTGAAATCCTCTGCGTTAGGTCTGTGGCCAATCGCTCCACAACTAGATGGGGCAAGGTGGAGGTGTGTGCTTCATGTAGAATGACAAAAAGTTATGTCAGAGTAAATTGGAAATAGCCCGTGTTTGATAAGGAGTTCATACTTTGAAGGATCTGGGATATTCAGGCATTTAATTTCATGACAAGTATAACTAGTCAACATCATCTTTCACTTGCTTAGGCGTTCAAAAAAGCTTCCAGTTTGTTGTCAATTGTTCCTAAAAAAACGATCTGGATCTGCTTTTATGGTGCTTTATGAATTTCTGGCTTTTCATATGAAATAGGGATTTTCTAACCTATCATTTTCCTTCCACATATATATTTGGCCTTCCTATCATAGTACACTAACAATAAATACGGCTTTTTGTGTAGCCGTTGAGTTGAGATTAAAATGAAAAGTTTGAACGAGCATCTGCAGAGAAAAACTGAGTAGCAAATACAGTAGAAACATGTTGTACCAGCATAGGCGTCAAATCTTGATTGGCTAACAAAGGAATCTCCATCGAAGGATTCCTGCCAATAACATTGCGATAATTATTGGCAGAAATCCTTTGATGGTGATTCCTTTGTCAGCCAATCAAGATTTGACGCCTATGCTTGTTGTACCAAGTCACTTTAATGTAAGAATGAACGGAAAATATTACTCGAAATAAAAACTAGGCTTTTGAAATGTTTTATACACCAAGAAGAAACGAAGAAGGTACTATAGCGAAATCCAATGCTCGAATTTCACGCAAATAAGTTTAACATAGATATAGAGTACTGAAATTATGTTTAAATGGTCTGGGACCTTTCCCTACGATTGCGCCATAAAGAAACCAAACCAGTCCTTTCCAAAAGCTTGAAAGCTGGGTAAAGGTTAAGTAATGCTGTTGACAAACCCCATTTAAAATGTAACACGATTTTGTGATCAAAGGTTCAATTAGCAGAAAGCTTTTTATGCACTCGCATTAACAGAAAAAACACCAACCAGACCAATTAAAAGTCGAAAGCTTATGCTGAATATATACGAGGTTGACAAAACTTTTACTCAGTTTGTAAGGTAATTCTTGCAAACTAAAAAGATTCAATACCAAAGATTTAAAATTCTGCAGTTATAAATTGTATAGTTTGTAAAAATTGCGTGGCTATAAAAGTAGTGCTTGCATAAAAGGATAGAAATATAAAAAAATATAGCAGGCCTAAATTTAATTGCGAAACGCATTTGTTGACGAATTCTTGGATTCTTATTGGTTAATGTGCAATCAAACATTTGCATGTGATCAGGGCTCACAGCCAATCAAGATTTGAAACATTTGCTGAATATAGCAGACAGTACGTTGGCAANATGCAGAACCATTCAAGTACAACCTAGCTTGTTTGACGTCTGATAAAAATAGGTTAGGTCTATTCCTATAAAACTCAAGCTCTGCAAAAGCAGTTCAAAATTCATTTTACTCAGCACGAACTTGGAAACGTCAGTAACAAATACTACAGAGAGAAACTTGTCTCTTTCAGTTAGATTTTTTCACACTAGACAACAAAGTATCAGGTCAGAACTAATATCCGAGTCAAGTCTAGGATATTTTCGAACTAAAAGGACAGCACGTTTCGCCATAATTTTGGGTTACCAGTAATCCAACAATGATTATGGCCTTTTCATCCTTCATCAGAAACTTCAATATTACCAATCGATCACTGAAATTTACGAGCACCAATGTCAAAAACCCATTAGCAAGTCACTGTATACATTAGACTGAGGTCAAGATTAAAAGAACGTGCTCCTCCACATGTTTCTTTCTGCAAATACTCAGAGAGGTGCTATTGGGCGAAAGATGGCGTAGGGTTCAGAGGGTGCGTGAACTGAATATTACATAAATCTTATGTCCTGTCTAGGGTAGTACCCCCCTGATCACAAAAGCAACCAGTGGGACTTGGATGAAGGGAAAAAAAGAAAAACAAAGGGAGACATGATAATCAAAATCACAACAACAGAGTATTTCATAACAAAGACAATTTACATTAAATAATAAAAAGCTGTTTGAACTATACCGTCTCCTCGACAGGCTCATAAATCGATCAGAGCAAAACGCTTTGCAATATTTAAATCGGATTTCAAACTGCTTTGTGTTGCATCTGATGACGTCAATACTATCATGGTTTTCTATTGTCTCTAATTTGACTCTTAGAAATTCAACAGTTG
>OLMO02000297.1:3162176-3179508 GCA_900291935.2 Cassiopea xamachana
ATTTTCAAAGTTTGATGCGGCCTAATAAAAATGAAGACAAAATGGTATTGTAAGAGCAGGCGTGTTAGTTGGGGATGTGGGGATATTAAGCCCCCAACTTTCGGCTATCTTTTCAGATTCATTGCTTTTTCTTCGGTATATGACTGCATTCTTTAACAAGAGGGAGTCAAAATGGTGTTCAGAATTCCCACTCTAGCATCCAGGCAACCCCATACAACAAGGGGTTCTTATTACGAAAACTCTCTGTCAGTAAATTCACACCTCTGTGGATAAATTCGCAGCTTTTTTCAGTTTCTGTTGGTAAATCATTGCTTAAACCCCACCCCACTCCCCCAGAAAAAGAGGTCACGCGATGCCATACGAAGCAAAAGCTACAATGGAGACTTCAAATATTAAACCAACTATTTAGATATTCAAATATTCAACCAACTATGTTAAATATCAAACACTTACTTTGCATTCTCTTCTTCGATATGTTTTCGAAGTTTTTCTTTCGTTTTCTCTGATTTTTCACTATTCGCACAACTGAATTGCTTCATTGATGCTTCCATCAGTTGCTTCTAAAATTGAAATTGTTTAAAGGTAAAGTCAATAATAAAAAAATTCCAAAATATATCCTTACAGCTGCACCTTTGGCTTAAAAATCTTCCTATCCTATCATCTTAAATCTCCCAAATAATATTTCCGAAGGGGTCATAAGAAGCATTACAATTCTTTAAAGTTACGCCACTAACTGACAGATTTATCTATTTGTGATCTCAAATCGCCCTAAATAATATCTCTATTCTGTGACGGAGGCAAAAAGATGTACTGTGTGCTTTGTAAATCATGAGGCGTTGTGGCTTCAAGAATAGAGCTGAGTACTAGCATCTGTAGTTGGGGCTCCACGTTCCATGTGGGGTACCATCGATAAAATCTAAACATTCCAAATCCCTTTAGTTTAAATGAAAATGATCCAAATTTCTCCCAGCCCCTTGCTTGACCACAACGTCCCTGAAATTAACTTCCACCGTTCTTTCTTTCTGCTACTTTCCTTTACGTTTACGTTATTTAAAAATATTTATTTTGTGTAGTGTCATTTTTTCTATCTACAGGCCATGGGGTAGTGTAATTGTACCATTGTATTGACGAGGCCCAGAGAAATAATCTCCGAAAGATTCTTTGTTGTTTGATTTGCACTGGACCAATGCTCTGGTCAATCTGGCAGCAATATATGTGTAATTTATTGCACTATGTACCCATTCAATGCCATTTAACATCGATTGTGTGCATTGCACTCGACTGCAATGGTGAGAAGCAGCTCGACGTCGTCATCAGTCAAAACAAAAGAAGGTTCATCGCCAGTTTTCGCTTTTCCTCCTTACATTTTGCTAAGTTAAGCATTTACAGCAATGACATCCCATTTTGAGGCGTAGCATTAGCTGATTCCGTCATGAGCTCATGTGTAGAACTCGCGGGAACACCCTCGTTCATATTTGATTGACGTAATATGTCTCGCTTCAATGTGAAATATCCGGAGACATTTTGCTCAAGTGGGTCAGTGGAAACAGGCGAAAAAATATATACAGAAATTAGTGTTTCCACTAATACGCTAACCAAAAGATAAATTTTTCTCCGTATTCGCAAATATCTGGGTCAGTGGAAACGGGGCCTCAGCTGAGAAGCACGAGTAATCTAAATCTACTAAAAGTGAGAACTTCATATATTATGGTACAGATACAGTAAGGTTCACGGGTCAAAGAACGTGGGCAAAATTACCAAGTATTTGACAGTTTATACAAAACATCTGAAGTGAGAGAAATGCGGGCATCGCAACTGTAGGATCTGAAAGGCTTATATTTATGGATTAGGGTATGTACAATTTTCATTTATTCCTTTTTTCATCTTTTAAGTCTTGTAAACAGTTGGCCTAAATTAGCTTTAGCCACTTCAAATAGAGTTCATTAGCGTGATGTCACGAAAATTCTATTTTTAGACGATTTTAATTTTGGCATGAAATTCTGAAAAAAAGCACTTTGAAATAGCTAATTTTGACAAGTTTCAGCTCGATCTGAAAAGTAATGACAGAGATGTAGGCAACTGAATGTTTACAAAGTCCTATCAAATCACTGTATTTTGAGGCTGATTCTAAAACGCTTAGAACCAGGAGAAAAGTACAGTGGTTTTTATGGCAAGTTTTCGATCGTCAAATAGTCCTATTTCATCCCATTTTGACAATAGTCGCCAAAAACTATCAACACATGTCTATTTTATGATGCTCTCTCATTCCGTGCAGTCAAAATACACGTCTTCTTTTAAAAGAAAAAAGTTTATAAGAAAATGAGGCTCAAATCGTCAAAATATTAAGAAAATCATAAGAAAATCACGAGGCTCAATTTCCAAAATTAAATGTTTTTATAGGCAAAAAGTCGGTATTTCGTCGTTATTGCATTCAAAATGTTAAAGATGGAATTCAAATTCAAGTATACAATATTTTTAACGAAAGTGTAAACTACTCTAGCCAGTTTATTTCAGTAGAAGTTAAGAAAAATTTAAGAAAATCTCAGGCGCAAATTCGGGAAAAGTTAAGAAAACTGAGGCTCAGGCAAAATAATGATTTCTTATATAAAAAACGTGTATGAAGGTTCTAAACATATGTTTCTGTGACGTTATCACTAATGAACTCTATAGTCAACTCTAAACTAAAGAAATTATTATAAATTATTATATTATACACCTATTAAAATGGCTTGAAAAATATTATAATGACGTCAGTTAAATCAACCAAGTAAGCAATAGTCAACTTGCTACAAGTGAATGTAAGGGGTATGTAGGTAAGTAAAAAAGTAAGTACGTAAATAAATAAATGACTTGGTAAGCAATGAAGTGAGTAATGGAAGGTCATTGTTGGGAAAAACCAGCAAACGCGCATGTAGAATAGCATTATACGTGTGTCGTCAAATTACATGTAGCCATTCATTCATGTAGCGGTGCGCTGAATGTATCATTATGTTTTTTCTTCTGTATGTCATTTACGTAAAAGCCTCGCATGCACTGGAACTGAGAGGAGGTTTAGGAAACTGATTCACTAATTGAACTATAGGGGACTGAAATTAACGTAATAGATTATTGTTAGCAATTGTGCGTAATAGTTATTCATTTCCTGTTATTGATTAATTTGATTGGTTAGTATTTTGGTAGTAATCTTTTATATACAGTTGTTAGAACACTTTTAGTTAGAAGGAGTAGAAGAAGAAGAAGAATGATGATGAAACTAGAGTTCAATGGTGTCTTTTTACGAGTATGAATTCTCCGTTCAGACTTGTCTCTTGAATCAGCGAAGAAAGGCATTTTAAGTCCTAACTGTCATCATCCTTGCCCACTCTTTCCGTTGACTATTTCATAGGCTTTCTGACACTCAAAGAAAGGATCTCCCTAGCTCCAAAATAGAACTTCACATTCCCCTGTTAAGGACTTCTTCATGACAAAAAGCACTTTGCCTACAGTGGAGTATGTTTTTTTAATTTCTTATTTAATCACGACTTCCATTCAGTAAAAATACAAAAATCCTAATTACATATAAGGGTCCTAATTATAGATATAGTGAACAAATTAACTAAACAGATATAAAAGCCAGTACTACTCTGCCATAGATTCTTGCGCAAACATTTAAAAATGTTTCCTTCACCTTAGAAAATGATTTTTAGCCCATTCCTAAACCGGGCTAGTGTACTAGACTCTCTTATGTGTGATTACTTTGAAATTAAGCATAAACAAGCAAATCGTTCTCGGTTTTAAAGCAAAATTGAAAGCTTGAAGACGCATTGCTGTGCTCATAGGGAGTACCTTTTACAACTGTGTAGTCCGCTATGTGTTTTGGGGGCGTGGTAGATGTCACGCCCACCAAATATACTTGAAGTTGCAAGAAAGATGGTCAAACAGTCGGTCATATTGCAAGAGAGTTAGCCACAGTGTTTTCGACTACTAGTAATAGTAGTTGGTGAAATGGTCAAAACGAACCCCAACTCCCAATGGAAAGTGTCTCGGCACATCTCTGTGTGTAGTTTCTTTTGACTTTTTGATGTATTCAACTTATTCTGCTTTTCTTCATTATCAAAATAATTATTTATCAAAATAATTAGTTATTTGAATAGTTAGGATGCAATAGGACAGTCTTGTAGACCAATTTGTATTTCAATCTTCACCTAATAAATGAATTAAAAATAAATAACTTCAAATGAAATGTAATTAAAATACTCTAAGCTCGCCAGATACTACATAAAATGCGGATATATTGCGTATATAAAAGAAGAGCACCGGGGAGAGATATCTGATCATAAATCTAACAAAAATTCTACCTCTGCACGCTTTTTATTCTCATCTCTTTTCTTCGACAAAATATCTACTTCTTTTGGTCTTTTGTAAGTAGAAACGGGTGCCTGTTGGGAAGGATACAGAAAAATAAATAGTAAAAATACACTAAATCAAAAAGTTTCTTGTGAAATACAAATACAAAGTTCATATATAATGAGTGGTTAGCCTTGCTAAAAGTGATTGAAAACCAGTAAAATTTTACAAAGGGGGATTAGTGTTTCTTCAGTGGTCTCGTCCATAACAGATGCTTATAGTTTTCCTTATTTCTGCTTTTTAAACTCAAAAAATAATAAAATTGTTGACTAACTTGCTTACATTTATAATAGAACGACAATTCAAAGTCTAACTCGTGAAAGTCTAGAAGTACTAAGTAAAAATGTCTCATGAGAGTTCATAATAATACAAGAGGTGTCTCCCTCGCACTTGCTTGCTACACGTCTCTTGGAGGAGTCTTGGGTGCTTGCATGTTACACGTCCTCAGACAACGTCTTGTTCATAACAATTAGAGTAAATTGTATTTTGGTAGTTTCATCCCCTACTAAATTTATCAAACCATAATTTTTAACACACATAAACACTTAAAAATTGAACCTCAGAATAGAGTAGTTCCAAGGTTAACTTGAAAGCAAAACGTTGTCAGTTTTTCTTATGATAGTTTTGGAAGTCGTTTCTTGGAACAATAAAAAACAAACAAGCGAGCGTTCACATTCAGGATCGTAGGTAGCAGGTGGAGCCTATGTCCCCAATAACTTTCTGAGACTATTTGCACGACTGTCTCCTACATTCATGTCTCCCCCTGCCGATCAAGGTCCAGCTGTCAACGCCCCATCATATCTTCCTCCGGCAGTAACTTCTTATGTATAACTTTCCTCATTGTACAGCATTGATGTGAAGTTTCCCATATTGTCCCTATATTTTCCTCATGCCAAATCACCTGATGTGCTTGCATCAGAATTTTCCTCAAGCGAGATTATTCTGTACAATTACTGAGCCTTCCTCAAAACTGGCACAAGTTTAAGAAATCTTCCTTCAGCTCACAGTCGTGGAACCGTGACGTTTTCTGGACTCTACTTGCACAATTGATCAACTATATTTCGATTCAAAGAGAAGATTGAAAATGGTTTACAATTTCAGCATTAGGAGTAACGATCCCATCTATCATTTACAAATTGAATATATATTCTATTTAACGTTCCTGGAGACGTCTAAAGGAATTTCTTTTGAATGTGCTTTTCGAGGTTGCAATAACTCTATTACAAGAAGGCTGGATTTCGTTAGATATATGTCAGTTTGTATTGTTCCTTGTTGCATTGTTAATGTGTTTTGTTCATTGTTGCATTGTCAATTTGTATTGTTCAATGTTGCATTGTCAGTTTGTATTTTTCATTATTGCATTGTTAATCTGTCTTGTTCAATGTTGCATTGTCAGTTTGTATTTTTCATTGTCGCATTGTTAATGTATCTTGTTCATTGTTACATTGTCAGTTTGTATTTTTCATTGTTGCATTGTTAATGTGTCTTGTTCATTGTTGCATTGTCAGATTGTATTTTTCATTGTTGCATTGTCAATATGTCTTGCTCATTGTTGCATTGACAGTTTGTATTGCTCATTGTTTTTGTTGGTACCAGGAGAGATGTGCTTGATTATATCTCTTGTGGCTTTGTCCTGTCAATCACATTGTAGTGTGGTGAATTCGGGAATTGCGGCTTTTTGGAAAATATGTTATAATGCATTCTACCATGTTGTTGTAATACTTGCTGTAATTATTCCTTGGTATATAAAGAATTTAAGCATTGATCTTACCGGCTTGTGTTTCTCAAGCTTAGGGATCTGAAAATAAAGAGAGAAATCTTGAAATATGTTACATTCAAGGTTGAACTCACAAAGCAAACTATGAACTCACAAAGTAAAATATGCCCTCGATTTTATAGTCCGCTTACACGGAAAGGGATCAAAAAATATCCGGACAATTTTGGATCCGATCTCTATCCGATCCCATGTAAACGGTTCGAAAAAAGATATTTTATCATGATGTTTACACAGCATAGACAATTGTTTACTTTTTGGTCTGCTAAACGAACACTTCTGAGTCCACTTATGAAAGTGGACGCAAAAGAGTTCGGATAGCGGACCCAAAAGTATGCGGATACACCTGGTCCCGGGTAAACTCAAGGCCCATCCATACCTATATCTATCCGGATAGTTTTAATCCCATCGCGTGTAAACGGCGTCCTTAAAATGACACTCCCCTAATTGCAAAAGTGAAATGGGAACCAAAAATGTACCGTCAAGGTAAGAAAGGATATCTTTTCAGATATGGACGATGAAATATGGCAAAGAATTGGAAATTAAATTTATTACATACCAAATCCAGTAAAGATGACTTAACTTTCAAAAATTATGTTTCTGTAGATAAACTTATTTTCTAGAAAATTTGCCTAATTACCTACTTTGTGCAAAGAAAAAATAAACTTCAAACGGAATATTAGCCAGCAAGCCTGGTGAAAATTTCTGGCTTTGAGAAATTTACCTTTTCAGGTATCGGTACACTCCTGGGTCGAGGTTTCGTCAACGCAAATGGTTTGACAGCTACAAAAAATTAAGTTGTAATATATTCAGCTTAAAATGCTCTAAAATAGATTATAAAACTTAAAAAATGCTTAAAATACGTAAAAATCTTACCAAACTTATTAGAGCTTATTATCCCGATATTGAATTACAATTTATATATATAAATCGTCTAAACGTCTGTAATCTTGACTTAAGAATACGATACTCTTCCCGCCCCTTCTGCGTTTTTATTTCGTCTTTAAATATTCGAGCAGTGGCTGTAGTGCCACTTATTGCTGGAACATCCAGCAGTCTTAAATAAAATCATTATAATAATTTATATATACGACGTCTTATTCATATTCATAAACTTTATACACAAAACCTTCAGCATAATTAGTATCAAAGAAAGAAAACTACGAACTAAGTTATATATAACGAAGAGTAGCCATTAAAATAGAACAACAAAAACAAAGACCTATTTAGCGTGGAGCTGCTCTTCCAGGGGGTCGTGTTTGGTTATGTTTTGCTTTTCATATATAATTTCAGTTGCCTTTTGTAGGTATTTATGGTTGGCTGCTTTCTTAAACACAAGATGTTTGTACTAGAGGTGGACAAAAGACCATGGACAGATTTAAAAGATGATCGTTGGAGGATAATTGTTGGGCGTTGGCCCTACACCTTTCAGATGCCTGGTTACTGAAGGAACAGCCATTTTTCACTTACGACTACTGTCCTACCTTAGAAATTTGCTTTCTACTGTAGAAGCCACAAGCTTTCAGTACAAATAAGCAATTCATGTACTCAAAAAATAAGTTAAAATTATGAAATTTAATGAATGGCTCGAGGTCATTGCAGAACTTAGCGAATGATATAAAAAAAATTGAAGCTAGCAGCGATGATGGAGCGTATTTTTGAGTGAAGAGGCTGGGGACGAGTGGCAAGCTCCCACTGGGCGTGGTAGTGTGGGCTAGGGGCGGAGCCCATTAACATTTTTACAAATATGCCTTAAGATTGGAAGGAAATTCCCTTTTTGAGTTTCAGAGTTCATCTAATCTTAGATAGGATAGGCTATCTATTGTATGCCATCATGCACTAGCAAAAAAGTGGGGTGCTGCAGCCCCCCAGCCCCCTGGCTCTGGCGTGCTTGTATAAGTCCAGCACCTTCTACTCTCCCCTGGTAAATCTGAACATGGAGTACAAGTGTTTCTTTGACAGCCAGCATGTGTGTAAGTGAATGTGAAATCAGAGAGAGGCTGCAACTGATTTAAACAAACCTGTGGGTGGTTTGCTGGTCTTTGTTGTGGCTCCACTAGATATGCGAGTTTTTAAATTTGTCATCATATCATTCAACTCTGGTAGCCACCTAAACACAACGGAAATAGCCTCAGGATAATAAGAGATATCAAATTTTTCTTGGTCAAAATACTGAAATAACAAAAGGTCAAAAGCCAATACAATGTAATGGGGTGACGCTGGTATACCAGTAATTGCCAGCAAAGCCCTATCATTCACAGAAATAAAACTAAGGATGTAGCTAGAAGGAATGTCTTAGAGGAGCAAAACCATCCTGTAACATCACTTTGGGTGTCGAAAACATTTGATCATTTAAATCTCCAGATCTATAATTCTGCTAGGGGGCAAAACCATGCAAAATTTTTCATTTAGGGGAACTAACCCATCATGTGCCCCTGCAGATACAAGCCTACATAAAGGAAAAGGGATAAGTTGACACATGATGCTTTCTTCCTTTTTCAGAATTCCAGATAAAGCAACCCTTAGCAAGTAATAGGCCCTTACTATCATTGACTAATTAAAGGTTAAAATCACTCAAATTTAAGACACTTCCATCCCCAAATTTTTCACAACAGCTTGTCACAAAAATGGGGCATACCAAGCCACCTAGCATTATGTACCATTTCAATACTCTCAAACAAAAGAAGACCAAAATCAGCAGCTATTGAAAGAAACTTTATGACGAAATACATACCTAAGGATTGGAGAAAGAAGCTGAACTTGCACATAGCTATGCTCATACAGCTTGCACCACTGAAAATTGAAAAATCATAATGTATGGATACTGTAAAGGAGGCCATATGAAAGAACAAAATAAGAGAGGCAGAGCTCCATATTCAGTTTATATAACATAAAATATTGAAGCTAAAATTCAACAAAAAAGAATTAATAAATCAAGGACAAAATTCATTCATTTTCTTAACTTTTCTTTCAATTTTTCTGATTATTGAAGCATCAAAATGTTTACTAGATCATTATTGATGACTAGTATTCTTATGGATACAATTCAGGATTTATTCTATGAACACATTTTTCAGATAAGTAGTAGATGGAAGCTGAGTAGACTAAAATGTGTTGAGAAGAGAAGGTCTGAGATATCAGCTTCTTAGAGCATTGCTTAATCTCATCATGAAAACTAGAAAATAATGTCTGGCTAAGATACCTCAGCAAATATCCAAGTCTTTAGATTTGTCTCATCAAACATGAAATCTAAAAACTGAGAATGAAATAAACATGCAAAAATTGGTCTCAAAAATTTTTGCTGAGCAAGTCATTTTGTGTTAATTGAACCTTGCTATACTTCATGATAAACTACTGCATGTCAGAGTGGACTACCAATAGAGGAAAAATCTAGTGGGTCCCTGGAAGCTTTTAGAAGACACAAATGCAAGGAAAATTAAACACATGAAATACTTTAACTATTAATTTGTTTACTTGTGTGTCAGCAGTTTAATCCCATCATACCTTGGATTCCAACCAAATCTACCCAACCAACCAAATCTTATGCTTGATCCCATAAAGTGGCAAAAGTATCTGTTTTAAGGTAAATTCAAGTCTATACCTCCTAGAATTGGAGCATGGTGGGACTAAACTACAGAATCACACTATATTTGTTTTACTAACATACTATCCACCTTGTATGCATTCCAATTATTTGGTCATGTACAGTAATGTATAAATAGAAAGACAGATACAAAGGTAGATAGATAGATAGATAGATAGATAGATAGATAGATAGATAGATAGATAGATAGATAGATAGATAGATAGATAGATAGATAGATAGATAGATAGATAGATAGATAGATAGATTGATGGATGGATGGATCAATAGATGATACCATACCTACATGCTACAGAGCACAACATACAGATGTAGGAACTAGGGATACACGGGGCATATGCCTCACCCAGGTGAGCAACTTAACATTTTTACTGGGGTGTAGAAAGGTGAACTCACTATTGAAAATAATTATATCCAGTCTACTGACCATTGAATGTGCAAAAGCTGCTTATTATTGGATCAGATTAAAGCTGAATACTATCATGTAACAGGGCATTATGAAGGTGATGTTGATGAAAATTGATGGAAACAAGGTGGTGAATAATTCAATTGGTGTCTAATATAAGTTTGATTACTCTTGAGTTCTGAATAGACTAGTAGCTGGGGATAGTAGGGGTGGCTAGAAATTCCTGAAAACCAAATAAAGGGGGAGGGTTGGAATAATTGGGGTGGGTGGAAAATTTCTTTAATCATTAATAGCTAAGGATGGGACTTACAAGTAGTTTCAACTGTAGGCAAAGTGAAAAACCAGAGTTATGCTAGGTAGTACTGGATTGAATAAGACTCTAGAACACATGACAAGCCATTACATAATCTTTATCATGATTGGTCAATGTGCTTGTTTTGCCCACCAAAAACTGCAGCTTTGGTGGACAAAACAAGCAAATTGACCAATCATGATAAAGATGATGTAATGGTCTATCACGTATTCTAGAGTCCTATTACAGACTCAAAAATAATAAATGGGGAGTCTGGATTAAGAATGTCAAGGGTGAATTTTTGTAAAAAGAATAATAAGCAAGTTAAGATATTTATTCAGGACTCAAGAGTATGCTCTATATTCTTGACTTCTTCACCTTCCAATGGGGGATCTGGCATGCTCTGGTAGGGGCTATTATCCCATCTAGCTCCCACTAGTCCCACTCCTGTTTCCATATTTAAGAATTTTAGCAAAGTGATCCTCTGCAGTCAGGGAAAACAAACCTGAGGAGCATGGAAGGGTAATTCCCCTCAATAAGGAATACTTTGCATGCTTTGCTCCCCAGCAGAGTTATTGATAAAGAAATTAAATAATCAGAAACAGTTCTTGACCCCCACCCCAAAGCTATGGTACAGGCAGGCTTTGCCCCTTAAGAGTATTTCCTCCTGCTATGTGCTTGTTGCAGCCTAGAGTCACAATTTTTGTGAGAGTAGCTCTCTAAATATGTGCCCTCCCCTCACTTTTATGCCTTATGTCTTTGTCCTTGAAAGTAAAACTTCTCAAAAATTTTACCATTTTGACATACCTTCAGGACCTTATTCAAATCTTGAGTTAGTATAAACTTCCTGAAGTGTGAGATACCAACTTCATCCAGACGAAACACTGCCAGGTATGCAAGAACTGCAAAATGGAATTAAGAAGATTAACACTTTACATTCATAACAGGCCAAAAGTACCATAGATGGGACTCTATGCAGCAACTTGATTTCAGAGAATAGAAACTTGCCAAAGTCATCACTTCAAATAATTTCTCTCCATCATAGTCTGATTTTGGTTAACCAATGCACAACCATCAGGCAGACCTTTTCATGAGTAAAATAGCATCATAGATGCATTAACTAGTGCACATAAATTATTTTGCACAAGCCATTCCACTACTAAAAACATTTCTACACATGCACTTGTTTAAAAAGGCAATTTTTCATCATCAGACTAAATACTGCTCCTGAGATTTGGAGAGAAGGGGTGACTTGTGGTTGACATGTTTGCATTTGAAATGAGCTTTCACATTAACCTTTTCATGATTAGCTAAATAGCTTAAATAATGCTATGGAGAACAGATAAAAACGATGATCTTTTCAAATAAAGACATCAGAAGTTAAGGGCATCAGCAAATGCTAAAAAATTGCTTGTTTGGGCATGCAATCAACACCAAGTGTAACTGTGTAATTTGAGTTGCATAGTTGATTTATTTATGAAATACCAGTTTCCATTTTATGGCCTACTTAGAGTAGGGCACCCCCTATATGTTTCAATATGGGAGTGCCTGGTTGAGAGGACACTTTTCTGGGGAATTATACTGACAAAAATGATCACAATGATTAGATTGATAGAAATGGTCACTATGATGAGAGTGAAGAAAGGATAAAAATGGTCAGAGTATCAACAATGATAGGAAAAATCATGATTAACAAAATGAGTAAACTTCTAAAACAAAGAATTAAATCAAATCAACTATGAATATTTTCAATTTTCAAAAAATCTGTAATGCACATGTGAATGAAATTACAAGTGAAATGCAGTTATGCAAAATAAAGACAAAAAATCATATATTTAGTAAAACAATGCTATCATAAGTATGGTAGGAGTGTTTTACTAAATACTTGATTTTATATGAAATATGAAATAAAGTTTTATTTCATATTGGGAACATCACAAAAACTCACATGTGTACATATTTTTGTCTGCAATCAAAGAATTCTTCCCTTCTGTCTTGTAGTATCTACCTACAACTACCTACAATTAAATACAAAATATTACCAATGTTTATTTGAAATACAATAAACTAAGCTATAAGGAATTTTACTCAGTCTTTAGGGCAGTGTTTTTCAGCATGTTGCTCAAGAGCCCCCTGTTCACATATCTGCACAAGTGAATTAAAATTACTGCTGATCATAGTATTTGTGTTACTTCTGGCAGAGCCCCTCAACTGTATTGCTGGTGCCCAAAGCTCCACAGAAATCTAGCTGAAAACCACTGCATTAAAGTGTGTATCTAACCATTTGCAGCTGCATTCCTCCAAAATGGTGGTTTTCAACCAGGGTTCCATGAGCACACTCCAGGGGTTCTACCAGAAGTTATACCACTGGGACACATCCTTGGAGCTCTGCTCCACCAAAAAGGCTTAAAACCACTCCTCTAAAGCATGCTTTACAATCAAAGCATTTGAAAAACTTGGTAGTAATCATTTAGTCAATCAGTCAATCATTCAGTAACTCAAGTAGTTGGTCAGTCTTGAAGTCATACTGCTGTTCAGCAAATTAGTGAGTGGCTGAGTGAGTGAATGATTGATTGAATGAGAAAGAAATGAGTAAGTTATTTTGTGAGTCAGTCATTAAATTAAGTGAGTAAGTGATTGAATGATTAAGTGAGTAGATGAACAAGTGAATCAGTGAGTCAATCAATCAATCAGTCAATCAATCAATCAGTCAATCAGGTCATTATTCTTGATTGGTTGATTTGAAATAATTAAAATTCATAGTATCAACAAAAACAACAACAGCAACAATTTTAATACAGTAAACTAAAGATAAAAATGCAACTACAAGAATATTGGTCTATACCTTGCCATTCAGGGGTATCATTTCAATAACTTTCTTAGTTGAAATTAAAGGATCATCAAAGGGGTAATATATTGAAGTATTAACCATCATTAAAGCAAGGTCAACTATTCAAACAAATGTCATGAATTCTTAAGGAGGAGTTCCCCAAGTAGGTACACTAGTGGGAAGGGAACACCCCATATGAAAATATATTAATAATATCAAGCTATCTACCCTAACCTATTGCATAGAATCTATTAACTATGTTTACTGTGTGAATGAGTCTGCAGGTCGGATAATCAGTGAATTGTATTTTCTATTTATGCATTTAATTAATACATGGACAACCATCTACAAGACGATACCATGAGGAGTAAGAATTAATTCACTATCCCATGGCTGTGACATTGAACATTAAACAAGCCAGCTAAATTTATTTACAAAACAGATAATAGATAATGTAATTGTGCTAGTAGGTGCAAAACAAAAGCTCTTCTTGCAGTTCATTGTCTTTTTCATATATGGAGTATAAGTTATGGTTACCATTATTCACTATTTTCATTAAAATCTTTTGAGAGGATGCCCTTATTGCCAAGATGTTCTTTCATGGGGACCCTCCCATGAATTTATAAAGTAGAAGTTCATCCATTGGTGACATTTAATTAATTGGCTATTCAACAATGCTCAACTTCAAACCCTGCAAATATATCATATTTACCTTGAGCGCATTAGCAAATCGTGAACAGCCAGAAAAAACTTCAACAATAAATGCCCTGTTTTCATCATCAATGCTCTGCAAATAATGAGATTATTACACATGTGGTTTTTGCCCAGCCTACAAAGTGTGGAAAGTGAACACATAATATTTTTCACAAGATGTTCTAATGCACACCAATACATACAGCTGGGCACGTGTAATAAAAAGAGTGTGCACACATTGCACACAATTTCTTTGCTTTTGCACACATGCGTGCATATTTCTTACCTTCTGGAAACACAAGATATTGTCAATAACATGTCAAGCAATGCAACTCAGTGGCCATTGAGCTGCCATTGCTTAACAAAAAACATGCTGGCCATCTTTAAAACTGCTCTTGTGCAAGCATGAGCATATATTTTCGGAAAAAACAGATTCAAAAGACAGTCTAAATGCACAAAAAATATGCTTTCCATTGAAAATAAAATAGCATCGTGGAAGAGGCATTGGTAAAAGAACGTCAAATAGAAATCTTCAGCTCAAAACGTGTGTTTGAAGCTATTGATATCACAAGAAAAAGCGACTCTCCTTTAGCTCTGATACTAAACGGCACTAAATTCATCATTTCCTGACAAAGAACATTATTAATTCCCAACTGTTATTCAAAAATTCATAGTGAATGCTGATAGCAATGAAATGAAATGCAATAATGAATAAGGAATATATCGCACAGACAGTTTCAACTCTTGAAACTGAACTGTTACGCAAGAAGAGATGTTTGATGGCTCACCTTCCAGCGGGAACCCAAAAAGTCGTCAATATACTCTTTAACGCCTTGTTCTCGCGGGTCAAAACCATTCAGTGCTTCTATAGATGAATTAAAGAGTAGCTTATAATCCATTTTTCTGGATACCCTCCGGCTCACTTCCTTCGGCCTAAACCTTTGTTTACTTGGCAACAATAATTCACTTCAATGCAAAATCTCCTTCGCAGTCGCAAGGGTTGGATTGAAATGGAGGGCATTGACCAGGGGCAGTCCAGTGGGCAACATTGAGGGGTAAGAACTTCGAAATAGCAAAAGATCAGAGGTAGCACCAGGAATTTTCCAAAAGGGGCTGACTCCTCACAGGGGCGCTCCAATATTGCTTTCAGGGTGCTTTAAATGCCAAAAGTAACCGAAAAAATAACTTTTACCCTCCAATTGAAGGACTTTTAGTCCCCCTAACCTCCCTTGGCACCACCCTTGCAAAAATTACACGAACGTAACCAAAGATTTTGGCATTTGTAATGCACAACCATTCAGCAGGTAGTTGATAGTGGCCTCAGAAAGATAATCAACAAATACTAGCTTTTTAAAAAAATGATTTTCGGCCCCAATGCTGAAGATTTCTTAATGGGCTTTCCAACTGGGCACCCTTCGAATCTCAAATCCACTTACTAGCTCTAGAGAAAGCTATTTGTCTTCAACTAGTTAAATATTTCAGCGAAATAGCGAGTAGGATAGTTTAGATGGTTCAGTTTAGAAAGATAGTCAATTCTTGATGGACAACTATATGTGGCAATGATAGGAAGTGGTACTTAGAGAGTATGGACCGCTAAAGCTCCTCCCCATTTTATGGTAACTGGTGTAGCCTCTGCTTATAATTTACTTCATACAAATCTGTATTGTTTAAAATTTTGTCATTGGAGCATGATGTTATCGGAAGGGTGCAGCATTTGCATTTGGCTTCCAGCTTCCATGCAATCGTCTGTAGCCCTCTACCTATACATATTCCTAGGGCATGCCGAAGTAGCGGGGTGTGCCGAATCTTACCCCACTTTTGCTGAAACCGTCGGTAAGTCTATACCTTGTCGGTAAAAGATTACTTTGCGATCATTGCTTGTCGGTTATTGATCATCGTTTGTCGGTAATTGATCATCGTTTGTCGGTAATTTATCTTCGTTTGTCGGTAGTTCTGGGATATGTAGTGATCTGTTGGTAAATTACTGTTGCTACACCATGTCATACTGCTAATTTATAAATGAAAGTACGGAGCTATACATGGAAAATTAGGACAGATAAAGTAGCTTGCGAAAGTACTTGTATCTTGTTAGGACGTCTCACATGTAGTTATTTGCTATTTAGACTCACAGTGCTTGGAGAAGACTGTAGAGGTCTATGTCGTTTCGCGTTTGTATATTAGATATTTGGACTCTTAAGGCTTGGAAAAGTTTGAGGGTGCCGTCACATATTAGTTGTTCGTGAGATACGTCGAGGGCTCGACTGGAAATGAGCCATCAGATTCATTGTAGTTCCTAAGAAATGTTAGCATATGTGCATATCGGTAGTTTGTATTCATTAAATTGTAAGACGCACGTATATGTCCAAAAGTATGTTATATTAGTCGTTAAGAATAAGTTAGGTTGAATATAAATAATACAAACGTAGTAATTTCGTGAATCTAGGCACACCATAGGAAACCCCGTAATAATGACTGTGCATGATGCAACATTCTATTCTATTGTTTTAGGGATTAAGGATTATCTACCCTTGCGTCATACATGGCTAGACTAGGTATTCTAGAATAAACTAGTATTACCTCTTGTATTGTATTTTATGCTGAGTAACGATTACTCTATGTCGGCAAAACTGCTGATGCATCCTAACTCAGTATTTCTACATTATTTAAGCGCACCCCTCGTAGAGAACTAGTAGTAAGGAGTAAGAACTACGTTGAGTAAGAACTACGATAAGGATTAGGAGAATGAGAAACGTAAGTTAGAGTTCGTCGGTTCAATGGCAGGGACGCGAGTCACCTAGCCGAGCCATTTGATATTTGTACAGTGAAGTTGGGATGAAGATAAAAGTTAATAGCTATTAAAATGTCTACTCTCTCAAATACTATTCTAAAGACCGCTCGTGCATTCAAGGCATCCTGACCAAAGATAAAGAAGCGCATCGAAGAATTCTACGACGACGATCATGATGATTATGATGAAGACATTTCTTTCTCTCTCTACATCTTTCTCTTTCTTTCTATTTTTTCTCTTTAAATTTCACAACCCTTCCCACTCAACAGTCTGTCAGCACACCACTGATCACTCCGTCCAGGAAACTTGGAAGCATGTGAAAGACCTTTCCCATGCTCCCAAGCTTCCTAAAAAATTACGGAACCTGATTCGTAACAAAAGAGAAAGATAACCACACATGTGATAACTAATAAGCTTGAATATTTAGGAAGTTAGTCGAATCTCCCATTAGAATGTCCCCCTCCTCACTTAACTGAATTTTCAACTTAGTGAAATCTCTCCCACCAATGCTTGGCTTCCAGCTTTTCCCAATATTAGAGACAGTTTGAATAAAGGACTT
>OLMO02000297.1:3188997-3224238 GCA_900291935.2 Cassiopea xamachana
TTTCATGGCCCTTGATGGATTTTCCATGTTAGTGTAAAAACCCTGCTATTGATAGATGGTATAATCTATGTAAAGCCTTTTTGGTATGGTACCCATGTAATTACACATCCTTTCCAGGTACCCATTTCTCTATCTATTTTTTGTAGAATTTCTAAAAATGAAGCAATTTAATCCTCTGCAAAAACTACCCTTACTGTTGTCCCTATATTTTCGCCTTAAAATCTCTCTCTCCTATCTGTTGATAAATGGACTAAAATCTGCTTTTGAAATTCTGCATACTCCCTTAGGTATGCAATCATACTTCACTTTGTGACAAACATTGTGGAGGGAGTGTATGCAGGACTCTTACAGTCAAAAATTAAGGAAAAAGTTTAAAATTGTGTGGAAAAATCCCTGTTCACTTGGCAAAATAAGAGAATTTTTATTTCTCTTGAATATTTGTAACCCATACGGGCTTTATACACTGGGGCAGTAGCATTGTCCCCGAATGATTAAGAGGCTATATATAGAGGTACTCTGCATTCTACACTAATCATTTTTCAGTTGGGTCCTACCCGATCTAGAGTCTAGGAGCATTAAAACAGATATGGGGCATGCAGACATTCTGATTTTGTTGTGCAACAAAATGTAAAACCTTTTTGTCAGTCTTAGCACAAGCGTTTTAGGACTTTGTTTGTGTAGGTGGAGAGCCTATTAGAGAAAAGGGCATTTTTCTTTCTGAGGCATTCCCTTGAGCACATACCAGATATCTGTAAGTAAAAGTTATTTTGCTTCTGTCACCGGTGTATGTGTAGCGTTTTTTGGCACCTGGGTGGTGGTTACACTTATGTGCCTGGAGGCTAACCTTAAACTTTGGCGTAATGTAGACAGACAATATAAACAACTCTTTGCTGGTATATCTTTTATTGCAAATCAAAGAAGACTAACTTAGATCATTAAACACAGAGTACTTAATAACAATCACACAGTACCTGACATGTGACAGATCCAACACATTGTCTGGAAAGGGTGTTCACTACACAACAGCACTCCACACAACGCAAGATTGGCACAGAAAACATGACAGCTAAAGGAACACGCAATTCGACACTAAATATACTAGTTAATATAAAACCACTTCGTTACACGTGTAGTAACCAAGAAAAAAGTCCGCTTGGCTTTTTCCATTTTAAATCTTGAAGTTTTGATGACACTAGGTAAAGGAGCCAATCTCCCCATTTTAGCATGTAGATCAATGATGAAAACTGCTACATTAGATTCTGCAAAAGGATGTTTTCTGATGTTTTAGAGGGCATTACGTCAAAAACGTTTCTGGGGGCAAGCCCCTAGACCTCCATTTTTCTATGCACTATGAAAAAAGACTATTTTGGCATGTAACATGCAAACGCACTCACCCTTTTGGCGTTACTTTTACATATGTGCCCCCCCCCTTATCCAGTTCAGCCGTCCACGGGCCAGAACCCCAAGTAATGACTACATGGTACATGGCAGTATTGGTAATTTAGTTGAAAAAGATAAACTAAAAGTCCATTAAAATAATTTCATTTTGAACATGCTTAGGAAAATTTTTTCCAAACTGAGTATCAGATAGAGTTTGTAGATTTGAAATCTTTTTTGATACTTCGGGAAAAGCAGCATCTTTAGAATAAATTAGGGGAAAATATGTATATATATATATATATATATATATATATATATATATATATATATATATATATATATATATATATATATTATACGTCTAATTAGGAAAAACTACAAGTAATACAATAAATCAGGAACTTTTTGCTACAAAAGCTGTTCGAACCCTGTGTATGGATAGAGGAGGCATGGGTGTTTAAGTTGCTAATGCATAGCTTTGTTATATTGACATTTGAGGTAAGGGGTACTGCAATGGGAACTAGTGGCAAATGAAGTGGTAGAATTGATTAGTCGTGTTTGCTTTATATTATGGTGAGCTGATTCTTACAAAAAAAGATTTGGGTAGTATGGGTGAATGGGAAAAGTAACGGAAAATGCCTTTCCAGTTACGGTTGGTTGGCAGTTGCACAATCAGGGGTTATAATGAACCTGGAAAATAGGCTATTTTTGGAAAAAGTCGGGGAAAACCTGGAATAGTCAGTGAATTTTCTATAGTTTTGTTATCCAAGTCAGGAAAAACAAATTATTTAGTCAGCATATCATTTTCACTAACTATTGGCATGGTTGTTCGCAAAGTTGTTGCTTCAATTGTCATCAGCAAGTGTGAACTTTATTCTTTGCTTTGTGAAATAACAAGTACACGTACATACATTCCGTATTCATTACGCTCAATTTTCTTCATTTCGTTTTGTAAATATCTGAAATGGGGGTCAGTGAAATAGCTGGTGTTCTTGACTACCATTCAAGGAAATAGTCACGGAATTTTGAATCACATATCGAGTATGAACATTGACAATGTACAGGGTGTCTGCCAAGTCAGGGGAAAATTGGAAATTTGTTTTTCCTAAACTGTTCAGGGAAATTGAATAGATTCCATAACGTGCCAAAAATGAGAAAGAAAAATAATCTCACAAATAATTTTCTTTTTCATGATAGAGTTACAGCACTTCTTTCCTCAAAAACACGTTTACGTCCAGGATAAATACTACCTGCATCTTCCAGAGCTATGTCCTTAATTTCAGAAACAACTTTCCGATAAAAGTAGCCAGCCAACGCTAAGTTTTTTACTTCTGTACCAAGCAGTGTCATCATTAGTACTGAATTTCTTAAATTCATCATCATCCATTTCGTTTTGCTTGTCGGCCGGGAACTGCACTAATTTGTCAGTTGGTTGAGCTGAAACAGTCTCTTCGTTAGAATTCGAGTTGGCAGCTGAATTCCCAGATTTCTGATTGCCAAACATACCAAGCAGTGATTTCTGCCCTGGTGCTGAAGCGGCCGCGCTCAACGCTTTTTTGTTATTCTCAATTCTTTTGTTCGATTCTTTTGTCATTGCCACATTTCTGCTTTCTCTTCATTGCTGTTCAAGTTTACTTGGAATCGTCAAATCGTTGACACTTTATAACTTATTTCAAACATTCGGCTTGCGCATTTGAATTTTTGTTTATGAGTACGGGAATGTGATAGTTAGTCACGCAGACACCTGGAAGTAGATCATTTCCGTTATGACCTTCACACCAGAAAAGAGACAATGCCACTTTTGTAAACATTTATTTGTCACCTAGACACCTGAAAACACCCCTTGCGAATAATTTCCTATTAATTTAACGGCACTATTTGTTAACATGTAAACAGGCATTTCTGCCTCTTTTTCATTATATTTTTCGTTTTTTGTTATAACGAGGTTTCGCGCCTTTTTGTTCTGTTAAGAAATCCCACGTTGCAAAATGGACGCTCTTCTCTGAATGCCTAACCTTCATCAAACAATGGCAACTGGTAGTTCAACACTATTGTTAATGGCCCAGAAGGTAGAAAGAGTAAAAACAGTTCAGATTTGTTGACACAAAAACTATTTGGAGTATTTCAAAACTGAGGCCTGGTTTAAAGGTCGCATTTCTGCCGCGTCGAATTAAATCAAGTAGCCTAAAAAATACTAAGTGTCAATTCAATTCGACACAAATTCGACGTTTAAATCCGTTGTCGCATTGAATAATTAAGTGCGGCAGTAGTTCACCAGGCTTGTCGCATTAAACGGCAGAAATGCGACTCGATTTAAAGGTCGAATTTGTGTCGCGTTGAATTAAATTGATCTCACCGGGGTCCGCAATTTACCAAAGAAACTCAAAGGGTTTGATTGACGTGGCTATTGTGAAACGTGCATTCCAGTAGTTCAAGGCAAGAATTTGACGCAATCGTTATGTTCAATGTCGTTATACTCGCTATTTTCACGGATCTTGAAGAGCCTATTTACTGCTACAGACCAAGGTTTATGAACACGTTGGATTTACGTGCAGCTTTTTAAACTTTCTGCTTCTTAGAATATCGGAATTTGAAAACTGTTTGCTAAGAAAGGTTTGATACTGAAACCATAAAAAAGCTAAGGGAATTTCAAGGCCAAAACTCTTTATAATTAAATGCATCACATGTATCCCTACAGGTAATTATGGATCACGCCAAAGCATGTCACTGTCAAACGCATGCGTAAAAGTAAATGGCGCCACATTTGATTTGATGCGACAGAATTTTATTCGACGTTTAAATCCACTGTCGAATTTTGCCGTGTTACTGTCGAATTAAATTGAATTTAATTCGACGCGGCAGAAATGCGACCTTTAACCCAGGCCTGAGAAATCTTTACAATTTGACAAGTTATCGAGTGGGCCCAAACAACTTGGGAATTTTTCTGATTTTGCCCGTCACTACTGGGGAAGGTATTGGGCCTGCTGGGGAAATGTCCCCAGTAGTTTGTATGTTAAAAAATGGCCTGAAGTGTTGCGTTTTACTTAGAGGTCGCGCCTTCCCATTTACAGCCCGCCATTTTGTCTGGAACATGTTTCCATCAAATGCCTTTCTGAAATTCTGAAACGAGGCGGAACAATGACGAGTGCGAGTCCAGTAGATGTGGGTTACTTCCACGCGGAGCGAAGCTTAACATCATCCTTTTAAAAGATTAGCAACTCAAAAAGTATGTCTGTATTCAAGGACCTTGAGATTGCCCCTCCTGATGCAATTTTTGGCTTGCAGCAGCAATTTTTAGCTGATACACTTCCACAGAAAGTTAACCTTGGGATGGGTGGTAAGTTTAATTCAATTGTTTACTATTTTTTAGCAGGTGTCCGCTGAGTCGGGCACTTCTATCCAAACCACACCCGCAAACACAAAAATCTATTATTAGAATTTTCATATTCTGACAACACGGAGTGAAAGCGCACCTCAAAATAGGTATGTGTTGACAATTTCAGATGAATATTCTCAAAGTGAACTGCAATACGACCATTTGAAGGTAGCAAACTTGCCATACAAACTGCTGTATTTTTCTCCAGGTTCTAAGCGTTTGGAACCAGACAAAAAATACAGTATTTTGATGGGAACCATATCATCATTCAATTGCCTATATCTTGGCCATTATTTTGTCAGATCGAGCTGAAATTTGTCAGTAGTATCTATTTCAAAGTGCTTTTTCAGAATTTAGTGCCAAAATGAAAATGTGTTAAAAACAGAATTTTTGTGACGTCACGCTAATGAACTCTAATAGCCTTGGAAAAGCAAGACATATCTCCATTTGCCTGTTCATGCTGAGAAGATCATGGACTGGCTACATGACACTGTGAAGGAGTACATGACCCCCTGCCAAGCATGGTGATTGATCGATGACATCATATGTCACTAAGAAGGATCATGTGACCACCTTCAATACATGGTTGGAATGCAAAACAAAATTGTCAACAAAAATTAGCAGAAGAAAATGTGAAATGTGCTTGCATACCTTTGCTAGAATGCAGGGTTCTATAAAAGATAAGAAAAAAGAAGGTAGAACAGAACACAAAACAAGAACACAGACTGTAGCTGAGCTCAGCTTTCAAGAAGTATGTTATCAAGCCTGGAAGCTAAGTTTAGCTGTGCAAGCAAATCAGTTATCTGGAATGCTGCAACAATAATTGGCAAGTGAAAATGTGAGGTGGGATTAGTGGTACCCGTGAAGTACACAGCTGTAGTAAATTGCAAGACAATGGAAGAAGCACTTGCTGAAAGATTGATCAAAAAAGGGCAGATATGGGAATTTTGAGATGAAGTTTGACAAAAGTTTTAAAATAGTGAATGATTTGAGTGACAACTTTGATAGCTGAGAAAAGTTATGTTTTTCTATCAAAATCGAATGACTTCCACTGGTGGCTTATTTGAGAGTGAGGGCTTAGTTTGCAAAAATATTTCAAGGGTGGGGCTTATATAAGGACTTACTATATGCATTAGAGGTGACTTTAATAAGATGAAAAACTATATATGTTATCGAGGTCTAGTTGATGGAGGTTTCCAAAAAGTATCACAACATATTTCCTTGCATTTGAAATCTTATGCAACTAAGTCAAATTATAGCTTTCCTTGTATAGAACCATTCAGAGAAGATCAAAGATGCGACCATATCTTTTGCATTTATTTAAAGCTTCATTGTTTTGAAGCTGATGGCATGCAAAATAAAGCTGAAAACATAGTCTAAAGCACCTCAGAATAGGAAACACCAAATCATGACAAAGCTGGATATATTCTAAGAGCATAGTGAATTATTTGCAATTTACATATTTTACTCTGTTGGGAGTAAGTTGAGACTCCTTCCATTCTTACATTTACAGTGGCCGATTTAGTTTCTCTTATTTATCTGAGCAAAATTATATAAGTTATACTTAGTGTGTGTGTGTGTTGAAGTAAAGCTAATGTTAGCATTGCAGTAGACTAATCCCAGGGCAGTCAAGCATTAAATACCAATAACAGTTGATGAGAACTGCATAGCTGTGGTCAGAGAAGATTTGAAAATAAACCAAGGGATGCAGTTGTTTACAGTGGGCTGTTCTTTGGAAACAATTGATGTGTAACTTGTATTGGTAGACCACCTATGTAGGAAAGATGGTAGCATAGCCAAGAGGGCAGAGAGTTGGTTGCCTTCAAGACAAATGGTTTATTCAGGACCTGGACATCCTAGATAAAATAGACATTTTTTACAAGAAACCTTTGTCAGGGCCTGGTAGTAAAAGTTTCTTAAATTTTTACAAAGCTCTAAAGGTTTCTTAAAAGCTTCTTAATTTCATGATGAAAACATAAACAAAATGTGAATGTAGCAAACTATTAGTATCATAACAGACAAAGTGCCTCTTTGGCAGCTAGAACCCAAAGCAATTTCATGTTAACTTGATATTAGTTCAGCTTTACATTAAACCAGGTAACAATGTCAATGCTCTATTTGTCTGAAGTTTCTAAGTTCTTTCATTTTAGTTTGCAGAGTTTTTTACATTTTAAGGTGTCTAGTACTAGGTGAGGTGCAATAGTCATTCGAGCGCATCCCTCTCATGCAGAAGGTCTACCGTTCAAGTCCTACTTGGTGCCCTTTTTGAATGCTCACTCACTGTCCACCCAGCAGTGAATGGGTACCCGGTGGCAACACTAGGGAGATAAAGGCAGCAAGGAAAGGAACTGGCCACCCTACCTCATGCTGATTGCTCAGGATATGTGTTCTCTGGAACAGGCACCAGGCACTTCCCTATATACAAAAGTATACAGGACTACCTTTACTTTGGTACTAGGTTGCTTATACACTGATTTCTTACTATAAAAATGTGCAATCATGGCAAAGGTTCGGGGAGCCTGAAATACTCTTGGAACTCTGTAGTTGATATTTAAGTTTACTGAATTAAAGCAACCTGAAGTCTGTGATATTCTTAGTGTTCTTTCTAAGTTGTAAATTCTGTGCTGACAATCCAGTCAATCTAACAATGCAAATAACCAACTTTCAACAGTTTCATCCATCACATTTTTCACATTATCTTTAAGTGTTGTTTCTAGCAACAACATGCAGTGCCATAAGTGGTCAAGGAAAATCATCAGATTTAGGCAAGAAGTCAGAGAAAAATACAGGAATTTCATCCAGAGAATCTTGTACAAACCCCGAAGACAGACAAAAAAGGCTCTCCTCAAAATCTGTGGATATTCCTCCAAAATAACTTTATATCTAGCCTCCAAAATAACTTTATATCTAGCCTTGCAGTAGAGTAAAATTGGGTATGGCCTGCCTCCTCTAAATAGATTGCTTTATCCTACCCATAATATTAGCTTTTGTTTCAGCACTTAAGACTGCCTTGTCACTTCCCACTTAAGACTGCCTTGTCACTGCCTTGTCGCTTAAGACTACCTTTGCATTTACCACTTGCACTCTGCTATTTTAATGCCTTTTGCCTAATGCCTTTTAATGTTTTGATGTCAAAATATTTGTGTTAATTTTACAGTGTATCGTGGTGAAGATGGAAAGCCATATTGTTTGCCAGTAGTAGCAAATGTTGAAAGAGCAATTGCACAGGACAAGACATTAAATCATGAATACTTGCCAATTACTGGAATGAAAGAACTTTGTGAGGCAGCCACAAAACTAGCATTGGGAAGTGAGAATACAGTGATAACACAAAATCGAGTGAGTAGATTTTGATAATGTCTGCTGTAGTTGATAGTATAGGGGGCAAGGGGGAAAAGTGCCCCCAGCTACCATAAAGTCAGCAAATTCTTGGCATACCAAAGACAAACTACTTATTTTTTAAATAAGAAATCCACTTTTTGCCAGAGGTTCAATTTTCTTGTAAGCTACTTTTGAAAATCATATGTTGTCAAGAAGTACTCATCTTCTTCTAAAATGCTTGGCAAATTTAGCACCTCTGCCTCATTGACTTTTGTTGAAAAGCCACCACTAACTGAATGTCTTAAAAGATGATTTTTGGTATGGATTTTACAATTATTTTGCACTCCTCACCAGCAAGATCATTTTTGCTTTTGCTTCTGCTATTCTCTTTCATGCAAACTAATTTTCAACCTCAAAAACAAATAGTGATATATGATATCAAGAGTAAAACATGTTGTAAAAGTTGGCTGGGCATGCATTTGGAGTTCATTATGCATGTTGTATTTTTAAGATTGGACAGATCCAGATTTGATGAACTTTTAATTATTTATAAATAATAATAATTTATTTATACATAAATAAATTTTCTCACCTATTCCGCCATTGTCCTTGATGGGTAGCGGTCCTGCCGGGTGCCCAGTGCAATCAGTGCATGCCATCTATCTCTATTCTCTGTATCTTCCTCTTCTTGTCCCCATCTCCTCATGTCATCTTGCACTGTGTCATACCATTCCATAAATAAATAGTTATGTATAATTATGTATATTATGTATAATTATACATATTATAATTATTATATGTAACTATGCATACTTTACACAGTTATACATAATTATGCATACTGTTTTTCATATTAGATGAAAAAAGTATGTATATATAGTTATTTATTCGTAAATAAATAATTATATGTACTTTTTTCATCTAATATGAAGCAGCCAATATTGCACTGTCTAATTTTAGTGAGGTCTATTATTGTAGATTAGATATTATTATTAAATTAACAAGGCTGATTCTATGTAAAGTAAAACTGGAGGTCAATTCTCAAATTTCAAAACATGAGTTAAAACCTGTTTTTCCTGATTCATGTACTCTCAGGTTCCAAATAAACGCCCCCTTATCAATTTATTTATTTTTTCCAACCCCAAGGACTGTATTAGAGCCCCCATTTAGTGATTTTAAGGAAATTGACTTTTTTAGGAACCCCTCATTTGATTTCCTTTCTTTATGAGTACTTTTCATGCCCACAATTCAAGGCAAAATAGAGTGCTTCTGTATATATTTTAATCTCAAATTTCGACCCCCCCGTTCATTTTGATCCCCCCGTTTATTTTGATCCCCCTGTTTATTAACGTTCGGAATTTTTTCCAACCCCCCTGTTTGTTAGGACCACCTTGTTAACAGTCTCAGAAAATAGTATGAAGACTACTTGTATTGCAAAATAAATGCTAAGATATGAAGACTACCTGTATTGCAGTCACCTAGTAGTATATATTTATATATTCATAAAACAAATATATAAATTCTGTATTTATTTACTCAGTATACATTGCTGTTTAAACTCAGTCAATTATTCATGAAAATTGCACTGTAAAATCAGTCTTTTTCTTAGTCCTTGTACCTTTGGCAGCCTTGTTTGGCCCTTAATTAAGAAATAGATCTATTGTTTTAGGTTTGTGCAGTTCAGAGCTTATCAGGAACTGGTGGCTGTCGCTTAGCTATTCAATTTACTCAACAGTTTTTCCCATCTAAAACAATCTTCATCTCAAAGCCCACATGGGGTAAATATTTGCTGCATTGTTTACTTAAAGTTTCTTGATTGCACATTTTGATGAGTTGAAAAGTCGATGATAACATTTTTATACTGGAAAATTTCAACTGTGTAGAAGTGCAAGAACTTTTCTTGTGGATTCATAATTTTCATGTCATTTTTTGTAGGCAATCATCGTAAACTGTCAGTGCACTCAGGATACCAGGATGTAAGAGAGTACCGGTATTACAATGCCAAGACGAATGGGCTAGATCTTGTAGGGATGATCAGTGATTTGCGGGTTAGTAATTTTGTCACATAGCCTGATAGACAAACTATTGAAGGACTCACAGCCAAATAATGTTGCTGTTCTGGAGGTTTCATCAGATTTGGATCACTGAAAATATATGCGCATGGGCAATTCTACGGTCGTATGTTTGTACATTCTAAACATGCTTGATTGATTTAGAAAACACACCATTCACAGTATCAATACCAGCTAATCTTAGTAGGGATGTCCAACAAAGACCGATTATTCGATATTCGGTTTCCAGTTTTAGATTCGGTGAGCGGATTCTCTGACCGATTATTCGGGAGGAGTCAAAATCTTCGATTATTCGGGCGTAGTCAAATTCTTCGATTATCCGATTAGTCGACTTCTTCGATTATCTGGGTGTAGTCACATAACCGATTATCCGGTTAGTATAAAAAAATTCGATGCTCTGGTTGAAGCGCAAACAATCTGGCTGTTCCTATATCAATAATCAATTGAATGGCTCTTTATGATGATACTTCACAGCGGCCGAACAGACAGTTTTCTTCCATTGGTTTTGCAAGGAGTTCGCTCATAAGAAATTTTATCCGAGAAATGCCGTATGTCTAACCACTCCTATGGCAGGATCAACATAATTTATGACCACACCCATATTACCGAATAGTCGGTTATTCGATAAATATCAGACCAAATAACCGAATAGTGAAATAAAAAGATGTGGACGGCCCTAATTCTTAGTTAAAGTTTAAATTGTTGTAAATTTTATGTTCTTGTGGGTCTGTGCAAGACTTGACTATGAACTAAACTTCTTGTTGGACACATTATAACAATAAATCAGCTAAAAATTTACAACAATTGCATAAAGCTTGTTTTGCTATGGAACTCTTAACTCCATTAACTCTGTTTATGTCTTAAGTGTGACTAGCTAGCTCTATCGAATGTTCCTTCAATTCGTGACTTTGAACTCTGACCACTAAAATAAATGCTAGCCTAAATATACGATAATATGCGGAGGAGTGCTGCACTTGACAAAGTTTTGTACATAAAATGTACGTCAAACACCGTAGACTTGCCCGCTTATTTTGGAATGGAGAAAAGGATTTTATTGCTGTGACTGCTGCATCTTTTGCACCAGAATTTTTGTAGCCCTAGTTTACTAAATTTTTTAGAGTAGCTTCTGAAAAGCTGCTTGTGGACATTAGATATAGTAGGGGAAATTTTCTTGGGCTGAAATTGCAAGGAAGATAAAAAGATAGACTGAATTGTCAGCAAGTATATGGAGGTTGAGTCTGCATAGGCGTCAAGTCTTGATTGGCTAACAAAGTAATCACCATCGAGGGATTCCTACCAATAATTATTGCAACATTATTGACAGGAATCCTTCGATGGTGATTCCTTTGTTAGCCAATCAAGATTTGACGCCTATGGTGGTTGAGTCGCATCAAAGATCTTTGGTCACATATTTCTGTTGTTCCTAGATTACAAATGAAAACAATTCTTTTATAAACAGAGTTTGTGATGTACCTACGTACTCTTAAGTCCCTAATTGCCGTCCTCCCTCTAAGTACTTTTTGAAAATTTTTCCAACCCCCCGCTCTTAATTAGGACCCATTTTTCTTATTAGTTTTGCACAAAAATTTTTCAAAACTTGCTAGAAACATATTTTGAGCAAATCTTCTTGTCTGTTAGCAGTATTTTGGTGCTGCTTAAATTCTCACTAGTGTGGGCGAGGCGAATAGCTGATATTCGAATACTCCAATATTCGCATGCCTTTTAGCTATTCAAAATTCGAATATTTTTCTGGAAGCTTTTCGAATATCTGATTGAAAGTAAACTGGATTCTAGCACACTTTTTGCATGCAATCATCTTCTCCCTTCATAGTTTAACTTCGTGACTTAATAAAAGCAAAATAGGATACCAATTTCCAGCACAATGCGGCTTGATATCTTTTTGTGTTGTATGCTGATGTAAAGGTAAAGGTAGTCCCGTATACTTTCGTATATAGGGGAGTGCCTGTTAGAGAGGACACTTATCCTGAGCCATCGGCATGTGAGGTAGAGTGGCCAGTTCCTTTCCTCGCCACCTTTATCTCCCCAGTGTTGCCACCAGGTACCCATTTCCTGCTGGGTGAACAGTGAGCGAGCATTCAGTCAGGGCATCGAGTCGGGCTCGAATCGTAGACCTTCCGCATGGGAGGCATGCGCTCTAACCACTATGCTACCTCGCCCTATGCTGATCTACTTCAGTCTTTTTGTTAAGTGTTTTCTATTTGTGTTCTATATGAAACCTTCCTTGCTTTTCATGTCATGTATGATACGTGGTTATACTACACAGATAATAATTACCAAAAAGGTCAGATAAAAATATCTCATAAGTATGAAATACATTAATACATTGGGCTATGCATGCATGGCCATTAGCGTAATCTTATGAGATGAAATATTGTTAGTTGACTTACTGTCGTTCGACATTGAGCTCCAAACCGCACCCCCCCTCCTTCCCCAGTATGCAAAACTGTTTTGTCCACGTTTCGTTTTTACCTACGTAAGAGTATTTGTTCCAGAAAGTAGGAAATAGGGACAGCAACTGTTCATGCGAACCAGGCAAATTTGAATCTGAAGAACGCTGGTGGTAGTTTGTTGGCTGATAATTCGTACCTTCTTCTTATTTTCTTGTCTTTACCCCACAGATCTCTTGTATTACCACTAAACATCATTTGCCAGGTTTGCTATTGATCTGATGGCTTCGATTAGCTTACTTTTCATATTTCTACTCTGTGTTGTTTCCGTAACAGAAAGGGAACTTACGGGGATGGTCAAACTTCTAGAAGTAGTAGGCCAGATATCTTTGAATAACTATGCATGTCACTCTTTTCAGTAAAGCGAGCTTCTGTAATATCAAAAAGGGAATTTTCTTCTTTGGGCCTTTTAGCAACGAAACTGAGATGCTATTTCAAGTGTTGAGAACTTCAATGCTCTAGCTATGATAAAGCATTTGATTTCTTAAGCATCAGGCATAACCTAGTTCATCTATTGAGAGGACTCTTCCTTAAAAATTCCCTGCATACAAACTTATTAAAAAGGTTTATTTATGTGTTTAAATTTGAGTTATTTTTAGATTTTCTGTGTGTATTTTAATTCATTTTATTTTCTTTTTTAACTTTTATATATGTAATGGAATTAAAAATGAGAGCTTAGAACCGAACTGAGAACTGATTTTTAACTATGCGAAGTTATTCGAATTTATTCGAATAGTGGATGCTGAATATTCGGTATTCGAAATTCCTTTATTCGTGTTCGAATTGTCCATGCTACTCACGAACGTAGTCGCCTGATTTATAAACATAGAGTTTCTCATAGCAGTATTGTTTAAATTTCAAGGCATTTCTTCTAACCCCCTCCGCTTTTTCCAATCCCCCGCTTGTTAAATTTTTCCAATATTTCCAACCCCCTTGCAGTTAGGCACTTAATGGTAGGGTATAGCTGGTCTATTATTCTTAGAGTGATTCTCCTTGTTGGGGGGAAGCAGTGGTGTAACAGAAACTCTTGGGGACCTTCTGAGGTTAGTAAGATTCGGGACACATTTTAAAATCTCCGAGGGACCCTTTCAGGATCTCATAAGCTTGAGGGGCTTCCTTTCAAATAACACTTTTCTTGGCTGTCATTTCTCCCCTATAAACTTGCTTTTATCCATTTGTATATAGGAAGCACCAGAAGGTTCCGTCGTGTTGCTCCATGCCTGCGCTCATAACCCCACAGGAGTCGATCCACACAACGAAGAATGGACAAAAATTGCAGATGTGATTGAGGTAATAAGACCTGTTATTCTCACTGAAAATTTGATTGCATTAGAAGATGGTTCATAAGAAGAAGTCAGAGCTTTCTGTTTGGATTTGATTGAAGATTGCTGAAATGTTACAACAAAGCTTTTCATATTTGATTAGTAGACTAGGCTTTTCTATGTAACCAAACTTGTCGCAAGCCTGAAAAATAGATAGGGCTTGATTTCCGTATGGTTGGCCAATTATTGTTGAGATTTACATATTATTTGGAAAGTATAGCTTGATATATAAGTTTCAGTTAGAGAGACCAGGGCCGCATTTATGTTTGCTGGGCCACTGGGCACAAAGGGGATTGGGGGCTCTGGGCACACAGGGGATCGAGGGCCCCTTAAATTTTAATATTACATTGTATTACATTTTAATAGCTATTAACTTTTGTCTCCATTTCAACTTTAATGTACAAATGGCTCGGCTAGGTGACTCACGTCCCTGCCATTGAACCAACGAACTCTAACTCATGATTCACATAGTTCTAGCTCTGAGGCTCTAGTTCTTCAAAGCTCCCTAATTTACCACGAAGGGTGCACGTAAATAGTGTAGAAATACTGATATAGGATGCAACAGCATTTTTGCCGACTTAGAGTAATCGTTACTCAGTATAAAATACAATACAAGAGTAATGCTAGTTTATTCTATTATGCGAAGTCTAGTCGTGTATGTCACAAGGGTAAACAATCCTTAATCCCTAAAACAATAGAACTGAATTCTGCGTAATGCACTGTCATTATTACGGGGTTTCCTATGGTGTACCTAGCCTTACGAAATTACTACGTTTGTATTTCTTATATCTAATCTAACTTAATTTTAAACGACTATATTCTAAATGAATAGAAACTAACGATTTACACATATGCTTACATTTCCTGGAAACTATAATGATTCTGTTGGCTTATTTCCTGTCGAGCCCTCGACGTATCTCACGAACAACTAATATGAGACGACCCTCTCAATCTTTCGCAAGCCTTGAGAGTCCAAATATCTAATATACCAACGCGATACGAAGTAGACCTCTACAGCCTTCTACAAGCACTGTGAGTCTAAATACCAAATAACTACATATGAGACGTCCTAATACTAGATACAAGTACTTTTGCAAGCTACTTTATCTGTCCTAATCTTCCATGTATAGCTCCAATCTAAACTGTACAATTTAGTAGCATGACAGTGCCACCCTATCCCTTTATAAATAATGCCCCTCCTTAATAGCTGCTACTGGTAGAGCTGCGGATTGAAAGAATTTAGTTGATAAAAGCATGAAAACAAATTGAAAAATGTAAAATTGGTTTTGTACAAATATGGTTAGTTATGAACAATTGTATCCAAGATGGAAATTTTTTGTTTTTACAACTTGAAGTAGTTCAAGCAATTTCTTATTATTGTAACTATTGAAAAAAGACTGTAGTATAGTTACTGTCCGCTAATAATGACAATACTGCAAATATTTACAGAGGAAGGCCTCAACCACGGTAGGTGCTTTTTGGAAGCATGATTACGGTACTGATGCTATTCCTTCCACCAGAAGTCACTTATGGCGTCAGGAAGGCAGGCGCGCAACTAGGATTGTCGAGAGCAGGGGCCCAAGGACGACCAGGATAGGGGCTGGGGGCGAAGCCCCAGAAAAGTGTTAGAACCACACCTTTGCAATTTAAGGAAAACGCCCTTTTTGATGTAAAGAGAGCGCTGCAAAAAGGCAACTTTCGTTCTTTTGCTGAAATGGGCAGGAGTGTAGACCCCCATGACCCCCTAATTTCGCGCCTGGAAGGGCATCTCAGAGGGACCATCCAAGCCCCAAAGGACCTCTAGCTGGTTACCCTGTGGACCAGCAACAGTATATCCCAGGTTAATTATAACCTAGCATCTTTGTATTTTCAGGAAAAGAAGCATTTTACGATATTTGATATGGCCTATCAAGGTTTTGCAAGTGGTGATCCTGATAAAGATGCTTTTGGAGTGAGACACTTTGCAGAACGTGGAATGGAGTTTTTCTGTGCACAGTCATTTGCTAAGATTTTTGGTCTTTATAGTAAGTACATTTCATGTATTTTATTATACATTTCATTCCTAATCATGGTAATAAAGTTCTGACGTAAAGTAGTATCCTCCATCAGAATAAATCACTTGATTGTGTTGTCCATCGATTTTTGATTGGTTATATGATAGACTGATTGATGTTTGATTTGTTGAATGGTTGCCTGATAAGCCTTTCTTTGATTAAATGATTGATTGATTTGATTGTATTGATTGCATAACTGATCGATCGTTGATTTATTGAATGATTGACTGATCGATTGCTTGAATTGAAAACGGCCTTGACATTTACAACTTTGTATTCAGCAGTCTTACGTACGCCAGAGAACGAGATTTTAGAAAATATGCAAACAAGCTTTTTAGGATTTGGGGGTGGTTTAGAAATGACAATGCTTCGAGCTGATATTAGTACAATTGATAATGAATTATAGATTTGCGTCTACTGTTATTCTAGAGGAGCGTAGGATAATCATACTTTCTTCTGCTTCTTTTGCAGATGAGCGTATAGGTAATGTGTTTTGCGTTTGCAAAGACAGCAAATCTGCCGATGCTGTGAAATCCCAACTGGCTGCAATTATTAGGCCAATGTACTCCAACCCACCACATCATGGTGCAAGAATTGTTGCAACTATTTTAAACAACCCAGCATTAACTGCAGAATGGTAAGTTTCGTATGATATGGGTTTCTGATATGCTATTAATATTCAAATGCTCATTGACATGTTCCAGCATGTTCTGTAACTTTAGGAACACTGAAACACCAAACGATTTATTATTGAAAATGAAAGGTGTATAATGATGTGACATTTCATGAAAATATTAGACAGTTGAAGTTTTCTACTCAAACTTCGTATGATATTCAATAACATTTCACTTTTTTATGACATTTGTAATTCCTGTATGCCAATACTTTTCGTGAAGAATCAAAGCGTACTAGATCTCTTTGTGGATAATTACATTTCCCTGAGGTAGCAGAGAAGTAGAAAGTTAATAACCTGGATGTCATTTGTCCTTGAAGCATTGTCTGTTCAGGGTTTTTCCTGTATTGCATGTCTCTGTTATGTACCTGTGAGCGTGCTGGTTATTTGCCATTATCCTTATTGATTTCATCTTGGCTGACTACAGACCTTTCAATGAGTATATCTGACGCACGTTGTTGATCGCGCGCATAAGCTCGTTTGCGCTTGCTGTTTTTTCAAAAAACATTTTCATCGTAAAGTGTCTAAGGAAAGGCCTAATTATGGGCAGTTATGTCGTACTCAGTACTCGTTGCTCCTCAGCAGAAGCATCAAATTCGCTATCATCCTCACATTCCTTTATCAACTACTTACGAAAAGAATCATCTACATTTTTGTTTGATGACAAAACTATCATTTTGCCCGAGCCTCAATTTTCTTCACTTTTCATGAAATTGAGGCTGAGATTTTCTTACTGTTTTCTTAGCTTTTACTGAAATAAAGTGGTTAAAATGGGTTATATTTTCTTTGTTTATCTTTTATACTCGAATTTGAATTCCATGTTTAACATATTGAATGCAATAACAACGAAATATTGACTTTTGGCCGATAAAAACACTAAATTTTGGAAATTGAGCCTCGTGATTTTCTTAAGATTTTCTTAAGATTTTGTCCATTTGAACATCATTTTCTTATAAACTTTTTTCTTATGAAAACATGTATTTTAAAGATGAAGGAAATTCAGCAGCATAGTGAAGAAACCCTATTGCGAATTATTTCAACAAACAGAACTTTTGATTATGTTTCCATTATACTTGAATATATAGTCTATCAATTTCATCGCTCGCTAGCAATGAGTGATTGATTTGCTTGCGCGATAAATCGAGCGCGTGGGACGTGTTGGGCGTGTACCTGCACGCAAGTGAGCAATCGTGGGTGCCTCATTGAAACGCCTGTGAATAGTATCATTAAATTGCGAGCAATTCGTATAGAAGATGGAACTACAGTAACAGCTTTCCTTTCTTCATCTACATTCATTATGAAGCTTCATCTGGTGAAATTTCGGTGCAAAAATGATTCTTTATTGAGGTTCCTCAATAGTGATTTATTTCAGGTGCAGTAACTGCTCGAAGCAGAATGGCTGACCGAAGTAGGTATGCATGTAATGAACATTGCTTTTACTCGTACTGTTTTAGGAGAGATCAGTTTAGTGGCATGATAGATAGAATCCAAAGCAGCCGTAATCAATTGTACGAGAAACTGAAAGCCCTTGGAACACCAGGAAATTGGCAGCGTATTCTAGATCAAAAGGGAATGTTCACATTCACAGGACTAAATCGTATGACATCACCTATCTTCTTTCGCAGAATTTAATTTGAGTGAGAACTATTGCCAAGTACTATCAGGGAGATTAGGTTACTTTTTACTTTGTACGGCAAATGAGGAATATGAAGACGAGTTGAGTTCTGAATATTTTGCTATTTGAACAAATGAAATTAGATAAGAAAGACTATAGATATGAGACCCTTTAGTTTTACGAAATGCGATAATTTCTTAATCACTATTTGCTAGTAACCCAACAGAGACGCAAAATAACATGACGCAAAAACGATAGCATTTCATTGCACACAATACTTCTATAGCAAGGCGTGAGATAGCGGAGACGTCAATTCACAACTCTAGGAGCAATATCCTATGTAGAACATGACGGCTGTAAGGCAGGCGTGTCGTGGAGAGGTGCTCAAGGGGGTGCAGTCCCCTTTTGTTAAAAGTATGAGAACTTTTGGGGGACTCAGCCCCCTTAATGAAATATTTTTTAGCCTGGAAGAGTTCATAACTATGCACTTGCGAAAGGAGGATAGAGGAAAGGTAGACTCCTATTAATGGAAGAAAAATGCTACTACCCATTGCTGGCTTTTTCCTTCGTTTAATACTTTCACATGTACACATAGAGATAGGATAATAAGAACACTAGAGTGCCAACGAGGCTGCATAAAGTGGTGCTTTGTGCGCCATCTTGTAAGAGGTAACAAGGCAATATTCCCAATGATTTCTATAGAGAATAAAATAAAGCGCAAGTTTCATTGCAGACTTGATTTAGCATGAAGCCTTTTGAAACTAAACAAAATACTGACCATCTGTGTACTAAAAGCCTTCTGATCGCCTCAGTCACTAAGGTGTTGATAGGATCGGCCAAGCAGTGGCCAAGAATGAGTATTTATCAAGCAAATGTGAGATTTTTGTGTTATTCTGTCCATCCTTTGCTCAATTGTAGGAGAAAATGTGATTTTAGGATTAAACATCAGAATGTAGCTTGGAGGGGCTACACAAACTCCAAAAGATGGAAATAGTATATTTTTGTAAGCCAAAATTCCAATGAATCCTGTTTTTGCTGCTCAAATTCATCACTTTGGCCTTTTCAAGATTTGGCTCCCAGCAGCAAGTTTGCTGTATGAAAAAGTGCTTTCTCTGATATAGCTAAAACAGTGCCTCCTAGTATGTAAAATTATGATTTCTAGGATCACATTTAAGAGTTTTATAGATTCTGCCATAATAGCCTTTTCTAAGAAATATTTACTGAGGGGGTAAACAGGAATTAGAGAAGGGGATATGCTACTTCAAAAACAAAAGAAAATCTTGAGGATTTGGAGCACTTTCTGGTGTAAAACCCTTCAAGTATGCTTAAAGAAGGATTTACATCATTTTTTAATAGGAAATTCAGAGGTGTTTTAAAAGCAAGTGTGGTCCAATCAGCGTCTTAGCAATGGCCATTAATCAGCGCTAGTAACAAGTAATGTCTGCAATTGTTAGAAAATATTGAAGATAAGGGGCAAAGGAGCAATGCCCCCAGGAAAATTTTCAATGTAGTGCATTTTACTTTGGCTTGAAAAGCGCCTCTCAATATTAATCATGTTTTTATTAGCACTAAGAACCTTCAAAAGTTCTTCTGCATCTGTTTTATAAAAGAGGTGTCCTTCAATTTGGCACATGAAATATCCCTAAATTTCATATTTACCACTTACCATCACAGTTTGGACCACAGTTGATTTTGTCAAATACAATTTTCAATTCTTATGTAAAGCTTGTGGTAAATAGGGATAATTCCTGGGGGCAGAAGTCCATTTACTGGGGGTTAAAGTTGAGGAGAAGGGACATTTGCCCCATGAGCTTGTTTGTTAAAATAGGCCCTTTTTACCACTGAGTAACAGAGTTCTTAACCACCACTTTCGCACTCATTTCTGGATTTGCACTGAACAGTGTTGGGATTTGTTCTGTTTGCTAAGGTGATACCCTCTGCCCTCTTTCCTGAATTTTTTTGGGGTAGAAATATCTTGCCATTTCACGACAATTCCTTCCAATATCTCCTCAAATTTAATGACTGTGTTCAGATTAAGTCTTTATAATACTTTTACATAACTTGTAAAAAACTTCAAGATAAAAATATAAGGCTTTAAGCCAGTGAACCATTAAATTATGTTGCCAGCCCCCCCCCACTATTGGTGGTTCCCACCCATTTTCAACCTTCTCTTGAGATTTAGGAAACTCATTCAAGAATATCATGTCTTGAAAACTATGAATACAGTCGGAGGGACCTGATTAATAATGATGATAATACCTGAGGGTGCAGATCAACTGGCATTTGAAATATTTTTAAGTTAGAAATTGAGTTTCAAATATTGCTTTGCAATATATTATTGGAAAAACTCAAAATTGTCGTCTAAACATAAAATTCATAAGCTTTCTTCATATTTCACTGATTTAGTAACTCATGATTGATTTTCGCAACGATATATTTTTCGCAATTCAACAGATACGTTGATATTAATTATAGAAATCAGGCAATTCTTTAGGAAAAGCGAAATAAACGTTACTATTATGAGCTATTTTCCATGAATATGAAAGTTTACAGACATGTTTGTGTTGTGAAATGGTTTGTTTATTCGTACCCTCCTCTCGATCGAAGAGTGCAAAGCGACATAAGTCTTTCGGCATCACAGCCTTTCCCGTATTTGCATCACTGTTACTCTTCAATTGTGAAAGCTTGATTAAGACCACAGAAACTAGCAAATACTTGATACTGCATTTCAAATTTGTTGCGCCAAATAACCTCTTCAACACACTTTTTTACCTTTCACAATATGGCGCATGAAAGTTCAACCTCGTGCTCTTGAAACAACAGGAGTCCGCACTCTAGTTTTCTTATTATCCTACCTCTATGCATGTACAGCAGTATTATGCAAATTATTGCCAGAATTGCAAAAAAAATGGGCGTGACCAAGGGTGTGGCCAATACTGTATATTCCCTGCAACACAACCCCCTTTCTAACAGTTTAAGGACGGTATCACTTGCTGTAAAGTATATTTTACGTAGAAAACTGATGTTTTTAAGCATAATTGTAATTTTTGTTTGAACAGCGAAGCAAGTTGACCACCTCACCCGGAAGTTTCACATCTATTTACTGACGAATGGAATCATCAATATGTGTAAAGTCACTCCAACCAACTGCGATTATGTTGCGCAGGCCATCCACGATGCTGTAACCGCTGCTGATGCGTCGTTATGAAGCAGGTGTTAAATTTGGCTTTATTCTTCATTTTCAAGTACTGAGTTCATATTAGAGGATAGCTTGGCAGGAACGTAAAATTGTACAAGTGTTTTCATAAGGGTATGGTGAACAATTCGTTTCAGTCTTTGTTTTTCATGGTTACATTTCATTTCATTTTAAATTATTTAAGCAGGGTAGAGTATGCAGCTCATTTTTATGCTACCCTGCAAAATAAAATAGAAATAAATGATCTAATTACATTCATATGAAAAGGGAAATTATAATAAGAACTACGTACAATAATACATAAATAGTCTATTGGTACTACAGAACTTTACCACAGCGACAACACTCTTGTCACATACTAGTATGTGAAAAGAATGTTGCTACAATAATACAAATGGAAGCGAAAATTAAAAAGTTATAGAGTTCGCGAAAGGATTCCTACTGATTTTGTATGCTCTTTTGAATTGAATTTGAGTTTGCACGTTTTTTACATCAGCACTTAAATTAGTCCAGAGTCGTGCTCCTCTGTAAGAGATGCATTTCTTACCACTGGAAGTTTTTAATAGCGGCAATTTTTAAGATCAGTCTTAATATTGTGAAGCTCCCTAATGGTATTTTGAGGCTACCTTTCATACAAACTCGTGAGGTAATTAGGTGCTTCATTATTTACTGAACTATAAACCATCATGGCAGTTTCCATATAAATAAGGTCCCTTTCTTCATCGCTTTTCAAAAAGGAGGAATAATGAGTAGCGATGACGAAAGGATCTTCTAAAGAAAGCGCACATCAAAGCAGGGGAGGATCCAGGCTGGACTTGGGGGGCTTTATTTCTTTTTATGTGAGAAGTTGCTTAACACTATTGTTTGCTATAGGAAATATTGCCATTTGGGGGCCCATGGCCCCTCTGTCCCCCACTAGATCTGCCCCTGCAGCAAAGACAATAATTCTATCATCGTATTATATTAACAATGAAGATTCAAAATAAATATGAAGATTTATACTGTATATAGGAATTTATAGTACATGTGGAAATTATTAGTAGAATTGAAGTATTGCAGCAGTTTTAAAATGGTTTTGACAATCAGTCTAACTGCTTGAAAGACAGAATCTGCTATATATTACTTTTCTTTCCTTTTCTAACTTCGTAGAAGTGAAGAACTTATCTGAGCTTCAATGTTTAAGTAATTGTAGAGCTATAATTTTCGTGAATGCTGGTTTCCTTTGATAATTTTTCTTTAGGCTACGTTTGCCATTGAAAAATAGGTTTATTTGGCTTTTATATGATGTTTTACAACCCCATCCTTTGTAGAAAGTAAATGTGTATAAAGATATAAATAAAAGGGATCAAGGGGCATTTCGCTAGAAAAATCATGTACATGTTGTGGAGAAATCTCAAAACTTCCCAAGAATTACTAGAATCAATCACAAAATAGCAGAAGAAAATCACAATACACGTTTTTTTTATAAGAAAAAAGTTTATAAGAAAATGAGGCTCAAATCGTCAAAATATTAAGAAAATCATAAGAAAATCACGAGGCTCAATTTCCAAAATTAAGCGTTTTTATAGGCCAAAAATCGGTATTTCATCGTTATTGCATTCTAAATGTTAACTATGAAGTTCAAATTCAAGTATACAATATTGTATACGAAAGTGAATACTGTTCTAGCCAGTTTATTTCAGTAAAAGTTAAGAAAAATTTAAGAAAATCTCAGGCTCAATTTAGGGAAAAGTTAAGAAAATTGAGGCTCAGGCAAAATAATGATTTTCTTATAAAAAAAACGTGTAGTCAAAAAGAATCATGTGTCACCAAAAACAGAGAAATCTCATGAAAAAATTTAAAAAGTTCAAGAAAAATCACAAAAATCCTTGAACACGTTTTAACGGGTGATGCCCACCTCTGTTCAGTTATTTTACATTATCTATGTGCTTAATTTATGCGTGAATCCCGCTGTCAAGAATTTTACGTTGGATTTTGAAAACATCGTCTAATAGTAAATTGATTCCCTTATTGACTTGCCTGCGTGTGATATCCATTTGGCAGTCTAGAAGTCTCTACTTTTGCCATTTATTTTTGATAAGGCTTACTTCATCTGCCAATATTTTCAGACGGTTGAATTTTAGGGCAAAGCGTTACTTTCCGAATTTTCTGGTGCCCAAAAGATGTGGGATATATATAAAGCTCTTACTACTCGAAGCGGAGGGGTCATTTTTATATGGGGAATGGTACCGAAGAAAGGCGGATTATAGTTACAAAATATTCCCTACCCATATTTCTACAATATTCAAAAAATCAATACCCAATCATTTAGTTTGTCTGAATCTAGTTAACCATATCCTATGAGAAAGATTTAAAGAATCAGCATGACTTCAAGGAAGAACAATCTAACAAAAGTATTTTGTTTGGTCAGGATTGTATATTTTAAAGTAACATTCGACAGTTTTACCCACCCCTTTGCCTTGCCTATTTTCTTGTTACCCAACCTTTGCCCATCTAAAAATTTTCTTTACCCAGCCATTTTATCTTCGGTCCCAACCCGAGTTATTAATAGTGACCGGTCCCTAATAGAACCTGTTGAAGTGTCCGGGCAATTTACACCCAAACATTACATGTCCGCCCGATATTCTACGGTCCGAAAATTATGGTTCAGCTTTATTTCTCTTGAATAGTGATTTTTTCATGTGAAGAGTGTTTAAGTTCCACTTATACCGAAAACTATATTCTCGAAGTTTGTTATAGAATTGTGAAGGACACAATTTGAGCTGATAGAGTATGATATTTTTTCTCTTTAAATCGAAATAGTTTGATTCACTTTAGAAATTTTACACTTTGTTAGAAAAGAGACTATTAAAAGATTTATATTTTTGTGCATTTTAACTTCCTATATTTTTATTAGCAGATTTTATATCATATAGTAGCTACTTGTAAATTTACATTCCCTAGCACTAAAGTGCAATGAAAAATATTTCATTTACTAAAGTTTTCTCTTCTTGCTTTTGTAAGCCTCCTTTCTTTACAGTTATAAATTACTCTATGAATTTAGCAAACTGAAAGGAATGTAGGTTAGAGTTAAATACAAAGCATGGGGACTACCAACATATAATGGTAGTAAAACTTACAGTTATAAATTACTCTATGAATTTAGCAAACGGAAAGAAATGTAGGTTAGAGTTAAATACAAAGCATGCGGCTATCAACATATAATGGTAGTAAAACTTACAGTTATAAATTACTCTATGAATTTAGCAAACGGAAAGAAATGTAGGTTAGAGTTAAATACAAAGCATGCGGGCTATCAACTTATAATGGCAGTAAGACTTCTTTGAGTCAGGGTGTGATAATATTTTTTATTGATTCAATGTGAGCAGCACGAACGTACCCTAGAAAGTGATATATTCACTAGGTAAGCAAAACTATTGCACCTCCTAATTATTTTCAAAATAGTGAACTGGGCACCACATTCCGTTGTATGCAAATTACGTATGGTTTCTTTGACCAACCATTTGCGTTAAGCATCAAAAAATCATACGTCACTAACTATGCACAATAGCATATCAAATCTCAAGTCCCTAGCAAAATCCTACTATCTAAAAGAGACAATATTTTATCGCTAGACCTTTAACTCTCTCTTGATTTTACCTCCGTTTCCCCCAATTCTTGGGGCTTGGAGGGTGCCTTTGGGAGGGCTTTTTAGTTCTGGCACGAGCATTTAGGACCGGATGCCCTTCCTGGAGTTACCAATGGTCTTCGATTGGCCTCGAACCCAGGACTATGTTGGTCTGAGTCGAGTACATTGCCGCTAGGCCACGGCTGCGCTATCGCTAAACCTTTCACAAGACTAAATTCATCGGTGGAGAGTTTTGCCTTTCCTCAGATCTGAAAACTTACTAGAGAAACACCAATTTTTAAGGGTGTTGTAAAAACTGACGTAAAAGTTAATGTCCTACATCTGTACTGTCAGTAGTGACTTTATCCGAAGCGTGACTATAAGTGGAGTGAATACAAGCGGGCAGGGGCGTCGCTACGGGGAAGGGGGTGCAATGCAAAGCTTATTGCCCAATAGTTTGAGCTTTTGCAGTTTGTATGAGAATAATAATGAATTTGATTAGGAATTTCACTAACGCTCATACTTGACATTGATTTGGAAAAGGAGGTCATTTTCTGCCACTATGGATGGCATGGTCTTAAAAGTTTTTTTGGTGCAAAGCCCCCATACCCCCAGTTTTCTCTCCTACGCCCATCCAATAGTTTGTTTTCTTGCCACTATTCAATTCGCAGGGGCCGATTTGTGAAAGCACGTTGCCTGCAAAAGCAACATCATGGCAAGAAATTTCGTAGCTCCGCAGAAACGGAGCCGACACTCCCCCCATGGAAAATTTCTAGCCACGGCCCTGCAAAGCGGTTTTTGTTCGTAGTAGCTGGACAGAAGTGTTGAAATTGCGTCAGCAAGTTTGTCGAATCTCCTGCCCAAACTGAAGTTTTCAGTGAACGTTATATACAATATCATGGGCGTAGGAGATGTCAAATTTTGGAGGCTGTAAACTTTCTGGCCAAATTTCCTATTCTTCTTTCAGAAAATTTGCCCGAGTGAAAGGGATTTCTGCCCAACTTGGGGGGCTGTAGCCCCCTGCCCCCCGCATCCTACGCTTATGTACAATATCCTATATTTTTGTGTTCAGTAAAGGTTATACAATTTTTGATCATGCCTATATTCAATAAATGATCAACTAATGGATAAATTTTGGACTGAAGACAAGTTTTTCTTCATAAGATTTGGTGTTTCTCAACATTTCGTCAAATCCAGCTTCAGATATTTCTTAACTAACTCTTAATTTCCTGGAACTTCCAATTTCAAGAACAACCATATTAGACTATTGTGATGCAAGAAAACAATGTTCAAATTTTGTGAAACGTGTTTAGTAGTTGTACCTATTTTGTTTCTACGCTCTTTTTTATGAGAACAATTTCACAAGAACACGAGCCTGGAATTTGATGTAAAATTAAGAACAAATTAAATACAAGGTCGAGGCTGAAGAATTGTAGAAAACATATTTTTAGACAACGATACGTAAGTTTTCCACTAACATATGGACTTGAAATATCCTTTCCGACAATAGATACTGTGCTAACATTGTCTATTTCTAATTGTTTATAAACCTTTTTCAATAAAAGCATTGATATGCAACAGAGACCATCTCGGATGTAACATTTGCCCAGTGGAGCTCTCAATCAATCAAAGCATCCAATGCTGTCTTGAACATATATTGTCTTCCCTTACATTTCTAAACTGCTTACACTCTACTAATTTCAAAACAAATTAAGAACAACTAAGCCTCAAAATTGGGGAAAAATTAAGAACAGCCAGCCTGAACTTCGATTTTACTGGTTCTTGTATAAAAAAAGACTATAGTTTGATCAGAAGTTCTTGTAAAAACAATTTTCATGTCAGCATTTGAAGCTCAGCCGGCCTGTGTTTCCAAAGTGTTTCGTAATTTTTACCCAATTTCAGCCTCTTGTTTCTTATAATTTTTTTTTATAGAAAGGATGTTTAGACTAATACCGTATTTCTCCGCCAACAAGCCCAGGGCTTATCTGTGTTAGTAGGGCTTCTTTGATGGGCTTATATGCGGAGGGAGGCTTATCTGCGGGGGAGCTTATACGAGGTGTAGGAAAATGTTCAGTGAGAAAATGACCCAAAATTCTAAGTTTGCTAGCTTAAAAGCGAGAGTAATATTATCTTTGACAACAATCTATATAATAACTACTTATGGTCGGTTCAAGAGTGCTCATTCATCATCTTCATTACTAGTTACACTAGTAGTTTCACTCTCATTGTCACTCCCTTCAGTCTTAAAGTCCAGGTGAGGCATTGAGTTACCTTGTACCTATAAACTCTGTGGTACAAAACTGCACAAAGAGAATGTTAGAGATTTGATAAGAAAGGTATAATACTATTCGTGAAATTAACTTATAGTTTATTAACTATGCTTCGATCTAGGAAGCAATCCTATAGGACCTATCTGCGGGGGGGCTTATACGCGGAGAAAAGCTTGCTATAGGGAAAAGGTGGGCTTATCTGCGGGGATGCTTATGCGCAGGGGGGATTATAAGCGCAGAAAAACGGTATCAAAATTCAAAGTTTGGACAACAATACTCTCGACACAAGTTGTATCTTGCAATCTCTAGTTATTTCTCCCATAGCAGACGTATGACCATCGAGTCATGATAACTTCAAAGTTTCCAGATCCACTGAAAGTTGGTTGGGATTCAGGTTGTTCACTCTCATCCATTCATTAATGTTATGCATCTCAGCTTGTGCATCAGCTACTAGTTTCTCTTCGTCATTCGATGCTATTGTTATATTGGTAACATCAGCATAGATGTTCGCTTTCGATTACTTTAAGCATCCTTCAAAATCATTTGAATATAGTATGAATAGGAGGGGGCCTAGGCAGGAGCCTTGGGGTATACCACATGTAACTGTTTTATAAAACATTTGCTATGATTATTTTCTTGTCTCTCGATTTTTTTGTCCTCTTTCTCTCTATGGAATTACTGATTGGATATTTAGAAATATTCCCGTTAGAAAAGGGGGTCAGATGGGTAGGAGTTTGTACACAATGGGGGGTCGTAGCAAGCGCACATGTATGTACGATGGGGAAGGGGTCAAATTTTGGCCATATCGGTGCATGCGTACTAAGTGAATAACCCCTTTAGTAACAGTAATTGATCAAATGTTTTTGGGTCCAGAAAGTTTCCCTGCAAAATTACATTGCACTGCCATTTCTGCCCTGCGAAATGGCAAATTTTCAAGGTTGGGGGGAGAGGGTGACTCACCCCATCATCTCTGGAAATAATAAGGCACAGCTTGACATGAATCATACCCAGCTTTTTACTATGAATTGCATTAACCTTTCAATTCAATTAGGAATTTGCAAACCTTTCAAATGAGGCCCTTGCAAAACGTGTATTTCAAGGTGATAATAGTCTTCCGCACCATGTAGTCAACACTAAAATATATTCATGACACTAGACTATTTGAATGAAAAGCGGCCATTATTGAATATAACAGTTTAGGCCTACTACGTATATTTCAACGTAGCTACCAAATACTACTACTCTCCCCGTGTTGTTGTTCGTGTAAATTATCCTTTTAAATATTGATACGTTGTTTGAATGATTTCATTTCTATTTGACTCTGACTCCGCGGTCTCCATTTTCGTTGCGCAGCGGTGGGACCAGCCGATTCCGTTAATTTCAATTAAAACATATTTAAAGTTGGTTACATATACAGCTTATAGCTAATTAATACCAACTATCTAATTAATCCATAGCGTTGGGAACTTGCTGAAGGGAGTTTGCATAAATTCTATGTGAGTAGAGTATATTGAACATCCTTTTTTGTGAAAAATTCCCACATATACTCTGGGTTTAGGTGATTGAGCGATTTATAAACTTCTATCATCAATTATCGTAGGTTTTTAGTATGTGTTGTCTTTGCTTTATCCCTATCTAGAAGCTCCTCAAATTTCGATTCATACTATCTATATAGAATCCACAATGCATGCACATGGATGTCAATCTTAAGGGGGTTATCAGTAGTCACTTCCAGTAGTTTAACATGCTCGCTTGGTGGAATCAGCTTTCCATTGATGTTAAGGCATAGTTTATCTTTTCTTTTAAGTCCTAAGAACATTATTTGGAATTTTGATGGATTGGCACTCATTCCATTAGCCGTATACCATTCAAATATTTCTTGTAGATCTCTCTCTCTAATTAACAATTTCTGAGTCTATATTTGAATCACACTAGTAAATAGTTGCGTCGTCAGCAAAGTTACATATTTCCGACTCCAGACCCCTATAAAATAGGTCGTTTATAAAAAAGTTGAAAAGTAAAGGTCCAAGAACAGAGCCCTGTGGTTCACCAATAGGGCTGCATTTAGGCAGTCCGTTGTTGTTATACCTCCCAACAATCTGTTGTTATACCTTCCAACGAGGGTCTCTTAATTTAAACCATATTGTGTAACCATAGTCATCAGATGTGAAATGCGAAAAGGTAGTTATATGTAGTTTTATGTTGATAGGTATATGTTCAATCCCAGGGGGTAGTCATGGCATTTTTTTGCCGGAGTGATGGCCCAGTGGTAGAGCGTCTGTCTCACAACCGGTAGGTCGAAGGTTCGAGCCCCGGCCGAGTCATACCAAAGACTTTTAAAATAGTACTCACTGCCTTCTCGTCTGGCGCTCCACATATGAAAATGGAGTGGGAAAGTTAAACTCGCGGAGCTACCAGTGGACCAGACCCCCCGCTGTAGCTTTCACTGGATTCGTGGATGCGTGGCCTAGGGCTATAGAAAGGCGCCGCCCTATGCACCATTGGGCGCGGGAGAGGACTTTGACTTTCGACATGGCATTTTGCTCCTCCTGAGCTCCATCATCTTATTGTAGTACAGTATTTCGCAAAGTTTGGGTATTTCGTTATGTAGGTTTTAAATTTGATATGAAAAATTTTTCTATTTTGTTTCTTACCAGGCCTTCTAGCACGTTAGATATCTGGCTGTTTTGTTAGGAGAAATAAACATTATGGTCCGATTATCAGTGGCGCTTTTTGGGATCGCGAGGCCTGGGACCGAGATTATCTGCGGATCCCTTGTTTGAAAATCAGTGAGTGTATTTATATGTTCTCCTGTCATTTCTTTTCAATTTTTTCTCGGACGCGGGGCCCCTTCTAGGTTATTAAAAGTACAGGGCATGAGGCCATGGCCTCCCTAAAACCGCCACTGATTTTAGTCTTTGTGTATGTGAATACAATAGTTGCTCTTTAGAATAAAGACTGTTTCCCTTCTATAGTTTTAGCGATGGGAAGTGAAAGTTTTCGCAAACCATGCTGAGTTTGCTTCTGTGTAGAACCAGATTATGAGCAGTATGAATTATGAAATGTAATGCTCTACAGCTCAATAAATTAAAAAGTTTTAGATTGACGTAGGAAATCAGGGGTATATGTCCTCTATTCTTCAAAATTACCCTTGCAGATAATGGACTTTTACTCTCAGAAGTTATCCCTTTTTCCCGCAAAATTTACACTAAAACTGAAGAAGTTGCTTTGACCATGATTCAAATTGTAATGATACATGGTAAATATGAAATACTGTGATACCTTCTAGGCCATATTGAAAGATGCCTCTTAATAAATCAGATGCAATAAAATTTTCAAGGGTCGTTATCGCTGATGGCAAGCATAACATTGAGAGATGCATTTTAAGCCAAAGTTCAGGAGCTAATGGTCATTTCCGAAAGGGAATCTAAGGGCATGCGTAGAAGGCATATTCTGGATTTCTTTGACTGTGGGCAGTGCAATGAGATACACGTTTCTTTTTATAAGAAAAACGTTTATAAGAAAATGAGGCTCAAATCGTCAAAATCTTAAGAAAATCGTAAGAAAATCACGAGGCTCAATTTCCAAAATTATGTGTTTTTATAGGCCAAAAATCGGTATTTCGTCGTTGGTGCATTCAAAATGTTACAGATGGAAATCAAATTCAAGTATGCAATTCAATAACGAAAGTGTAAACCATTTTAGCCAGTTTATTTCAGTAAAAGTTAAGAAAAATTTAAGAAAATCTCAGGCTCAATTTCGGGTAATGTTAAGAAAATTGAAGCTCGGGCAAAATAATGATTGTCTTATAAAGAAAAGAGCATGTAGTAAGTACATCGCTCACGTATGGCAATAGAGCCAATGATTAGATCTGAACTTCCACAGCTAAGCAACAGGTTTCAACAATGTGGGAAGTATGAGTTAAGTGAAGCTCTTCAAAAGAATATTACTCTCCAAAACAACTGCCCGCTAGTGAAATAGTTATTAAAATTTCGTTTTGATTGGTTGGTGGCTTCTTTCTTTGATCATTGATCTCAACCACTGATCTCAGCAAAGATCATGTTCATGGTAGGGAATAGCACTGAAACGAGGCCGAACATTGACAAGAGTCCGGCAGATGTGGTTCTTTTCTTGGTGCAAAGTCACGCCAGCTCAAACATCATCCTTTTAAAAGATTAGCAACTCAACAATCATGTCTGTATTCAAGAACCTTGAGATGGCCCCTCCTGACGCGATTTTTGGCTTACAGCAACAGTTTTTAACTGATACACATCCACAGAAAGTTAACCTTGTAATGGGCGGTAAGTTAGTTTAGCTGACTTTGACATGATAAACAACTATAGAAGCTATAGAAGTCTAGTTGATGGAGGTTTCCTAGAAATATTACGACATACTTCCTTGCATTTCAAACCTTATGCAACTGAGTCTAATTATAGTATTCCTTGTATCGAAATGTCAGAAGAAGATCAGAAATACGACCCATATATTTCGTATTTAGTTAAAGCTTCGGTGTTTTGAAGCTGATGGCATGCAATAGAAAGCTGAAAACATATTATAAAAACACCTCAGAATAGGAAACACCAAATCATGACAATGCTGGATATATTCTAAGAGCATAGTGAGTTATTTACTCTGTCGGGAGTAAGCTGAGACTCCTTCCATTCTTACATTTACAGTGGCCGATTTAGTTTCTCTTATTTATCTGAGCAAAATTATATAAGTTATACTTAGTGTGTTTGTTGAAGTAAAACTAATGTTAGAGTTGCAGTAGAATAATCCCTGGGCAGTCAAGCATTAAATACCAATAACAGTTGATGAGAACTGCATAACTGTGGTCAGAGAATATTTGAAAATAAATCAAGAGATGCAATGAATCTTTGGCAGTTGTTTACAGTAGGCTGCTCTTTGGAAACAAGTGATGTGTAACTTGTATTGGCAGACCACCTATGCAGGAAAGATGGTAGCATAGCCAAGAGGGCAGAGAGTTGGTTGCCTTCAAGACAAATGGTTTATTCAGGACCTGGACATCCTAGATAAAATAGACATTTTTTACAAGAAACCTTTGTCAGGGCCTGGTAGTAAAAGTTTCTTAAATTTTAACCAAGCTCTAGAGGTTTCTTAAAAGTTTCTTAACTTAGTGAACTAAATTGCAGTGAAAACATAAGCAAAATGTGAATGTAGCAAACTATTGGTATTATTACAGACAAAGTGCCTCTCTGTAAGCTAGAATCTAAAGCCATTTCATGTTGACTTGGTTGTAGTGCAGCTTTACGTTGAACCAGGCGGTTCATCCCATGTCATGTGTACTAAATACCTGGGATCTCGTGAGTGGGGGGACATGAGGGACATCTTACCCCCCTGGAAAAAGCTCTGTTGGCAAATCTTGGCCCTTATTGGTAAATCATAGTCTTTTTAGGGAAGTTTTGCAACTTGTAGACACAAATTTCAGCCTGTCTTAGCTCATGCCATGTGCTAAAGTAGGTGTGTAGGATTCTTTTGGCAGGTTCAGTGGCTTCAGACAGTTGCATCGGCATACATTCAACAGTTAAATTGGCATACATTTGATAGTCACATCGGGATAGATTCATCTGTTTCATTGGATTTTTGAAAAGTTTGTAACATGTCAGAAATTTACTTTCATCTGCGACCATACCTAATGCTGATTGCATCAGTATCCATTTTGTGCAGCAATAGAACAGTTTTAGAGTAGTTAAAATATGTAATTATTTCAGCAGTTGAATAGGGGCCTCATGTTTTGAAAGCATGAGCATTCATTTCCAATTTATTGCTTCCTTTCAATAATGATTTGCTGCCTGCAAGCCACAAACATTTTCTCCTTGTTTTGAAAAGTTGCTACATTTTCATACTTTTCCAATACAATTCTGGTGTAACAAAGGGGTGTGGGTTGCATTTATAGACAAAGTACAGGGCTTGGCATTCATAAGATTTCTTGAGGGCTCTGCCCCAAACCCCCTTCTTTCCTGATTACCCCCAATACCCTCTGTGTTTTCAAGCAACTCTAGCTGCCATGTCCATCTTGCAGGCAGAATGTCAGTTCACACCCCCAGCGGGTATCCCTTTGTGACAGCCCTACCAAAATACCAAAGTTTGCTCAGAGATCCACATAGATTTTGTTCATAATTTACATAAGTGAAGAGGTTGATATGACATGTTCACACCAAACATTTCAAAGCTTTACCTCATCTGGTTTCCAAGTGCTGGCTTGTCAAACATTGCAAAATTATCAAAATTTTTGTCAAGGAAACCACCTAGATTCTCATAATTTCTGTCCTATATCACCCACAGTAATGATTTTGGTATGAAATTGAAGCTCTTGCACACCTGAATTTGATTAAAACAACCCAAAATTATGTTTTTCTTAAATCAGCTACAAAACAGAAGATAAAAATTTCAAGTGCTGACCATGCATATGTAGCAATGTTGATTTTGACAAATTTTTTTTCAAGGTACTCATTGATTACCCCAAAGTTGAGGAAAGAAATTTCAGAATGGGACAAGAATCAGTCTTGTGCTAAAAACCATTTTGGTTTGGATGCATAAAATTCCCATTTTATTGATTTCCAATATGTCAGCATGAGGCAGGTAGCATAGCAGTTAGAGCGCATGCTTCCCATGCGAAAGATCTACGGTTTGAGCCTGACTCGATGCCCTGACTGAACTCTCGCTCACTATTCACCTAGCAGCAAATGGGTACCCAGTGGGAACACTGGGGAGATAAAGGCGGCGAGGAAAGGAACTGGCCACCCTACCTCACATGCCAATGGTTCAGGGTAAGTGTCCTCTCTAACAGTCACTTCCCTACATATGAAAGTATACAGGACTACCTTTAATATGGTGGCATTTTAGTAATTTTGTCAGGGAAAACCTGATCCTCAGGGATGCTTGTTTACTTATTAGAAAGTCAAAGAAAACTCAGGGAATTCTGAAGTTGATGTTTAAGTTTTATGAAAGTAAAGCAGTAAGAAGTTTGTGTTATTCTTAGTGTTCACCCTAAATCATGATTAAATTCTGTGCTGAGACTCCAGTCAAACTAACATTAGAAGTAACCAACTTTCAAAGGTTTAGTCCATTGTAATGTTTAGGATTACCATTGAGTATTGTTTCTAGAAACAAATCAATGCCTTACAGTGGTGGCATGTGGGAAATCTAATCTATCACACCCCTCAAACCCCATGAATATGCATAATGGACAGGAGGGAGTCAGGGAAAACCTGATCCTCAGGGATGCTTGTTTACTTATTAGAAAGTCAAAGAAAACTCAGGGAATTCTGAAGTTGATGTTTAAGTTTTATGAAAGTAAAGCAGTAAGAAGTTTGTGTTATTCTTAGTGTTCACCCTAAATCATGATTAAATTCTGTGCTGAGACTCCAGTCAAACTAACATTAGAAGTAACCAACTTTCAAAGGTTTAGTCCATTGTAATGTTTAGGATTACCATTGAGTATTGTTTCTAGAAACAAATCAATGCCTTACAGTGGCGGCATGTGGGAAATCTAATCTATCACACCCCTCAAACCCCATGAATATGCATAATGGACAGGAGGGAGTCAGAATAAATGGGGGGGGGGGGTTGGAAAATTCTTGAAAATTTAATAGATGGGAGGGTTGGAAATATTTGAAAATTTAATAAATGGGAAGTTGGAATAATTGGAGTAATTCTTATATGTATACCATTAGCCTGATAATTCCAACTTAAGTGGGGACATTGTCCATTATTAAATGTAATGGATTTTCATTTTTGGTTCACGCTTGGGGCAGATTATAAAGTCATGTCCTCAGAATTTTAGAGAATTAACATATAGGGGGTTGGAATAAGAGTGAGGAGGGGTTGGAATAAGAGTGAGGTGGGGTTGGAAAAATTCACAAA
>OLMO02000297.1:3226145-3245016 GCA_900291935.2 Cassiopea xamachana
GATTCTCTTCGGCCTGACCTTCTTTTGATCACTAAAAACAAAACTCTGTACATCCTTGAGCTTACAATAGGATTTGAAACTAACATCAAGGTCAATAGCGATCGCAAAGCTCTAAAATACAATCCTCTTCATCAGTCATTACGTTCAACATATCGTCAAATAAATTTCATTAACTTATCCTTAGGTGCTCTTGGCACTGTAGGATCCTCCTCAGACTCTTTCAGTGAGCTACTTAAGGCAGTTGATTTTGACAGCAAAACGCAAAAAGCTATCCTGTCGAGGATCATGAACATCACCATAAGATGCACATATTATCTATTCTGTTGTCGCAATAAGCCATGGACAAGTCCAAAATTACACGGCACATGAATATGGACTTTCTCAGTAATTAGCTAGACTTTTCTTTTCTAATACGCTTGATTTTTTTTTTATTTTTGTACCACTGTGACAGCCAATTGTACATTGCCTTATATAGTGAGATGTATAATTGTAATTAGTTGATATATTGTTGAAATGAAAGTTTGAAAAAAAAATTATAACAGACAAAGTGCCTCTTTGTAAGCTAGAATCTAAAGCCATTTCATGTTGACTTGGTCTTAGTTCACCTTTATGTTGAACCAGGTGGTTCATTACATGTCAAGTGTACCTAAAATACTGGGATGTCATAAGTGGGGGACATGAGGGACATCACACCTCCCTGGAAAAAGCTCTGTTGGCAAGTCTTGCCTCTATTTGATAAATGATAGTCTTTTTAGGGAAGTTTTGCAACTTGTAGACACAAATTTCAGCCTGTCTTGGCTCATGCCATGTGCTGAAATAGGTGTGTAGGATTCTTTTGGCAGTTTCAGTGGCTTCAGACAGTTTCATCGGACATACATTCAAGAGTTAAATTGACATAAATATGATAGTTTCATTGGGATAGATTCATCTGTTTCATCGGACTTTTTGAAAAGTTTGTAACATGTCAGAAATTTACTTTCATCTGCGACCATGCCTAATGCTGATTGCATCAGTACCCATTTTGTGCAGCAATAGAACAGTTTTAGAGTAGTTAAAGTATGCAATGATTTCAGCAGTTAAATAGGGGCCTCATGTTTTGAAAGCATGAGCATTCAGTTCCAGTTTATTACTTCCTTTCAATAAAATATTTACTGCCTGCAAGCCACAAACAATTTCTCCTTGTTTTCAAAAGTTGCTACATTTTCATACTTTTCCAATACAATTCTGGTGTAAGAAAGGAGTGTGGGTTGCATTTATAGACAAAGTAAAGGGCTTGGTATTCATAAGATCTCTTGGGGGCTCTGTGCCCAAGCCCCCTTCTTTCCTGATTACCCCTAATACTCCCTGTCTTTTCAAGTAACCTTAGCTGCCACGTCCATCTTGCTGGTAAATTGTCAGTTCACACCCCCCCAGCGGGTATCCCTTTGCGATGGCCCTGTCAAAATACCAAAGTTTGCTCAGAGATCCACATAAGATTTTATTCATAATTTACATAAGTGAAGAGGTTGATAGGAACTGTTCACACCAGCGATTTCAAAGCTTTAGCTCAGGGTTTCTCAAACTTTTTCGGGCTGACGGCCCCTTGGCTTCCTGACAAACTCCTAGCGCCCTCTACCCCATAAATACAAGTGAGCTTTTTTCATGAAAAAAACAACATTATACAAAAAATATGCATTTAAAAAATAATGATATAAAAGCTGGACTTCGTCGACTTCTAAACATTTTTTGACCTTCAGCATCACCCTTTAATAAATGCATGCAATTAATGCAAACATGAAAGCACTTTTTCAAATCGAAAACAACAGCATTAAACAGCAAAATATTTTTCAAAAATAATAATTAATTCATTAAACCCATTTTTACTAATTACTAAATTGAAGAAAAAAAATTTAACAACATATGTTTTCAAAAATGATAACTAATTCAGTAAATAACTTTAATTTGGTTTCAGGATTACTTCCAATGCAAAAATAGGACAAAATATGCTGTTCAAATATAACAATGAATTTAATAAAGTTTTCTAATTTGTTTTCCCAATTACTGCTAATGAGATGGATGTACTTGGTGTAGGGATATTAGTTTCTTTACATCAGGATCGAACTCACTTAGAAGAAGACGTAGATCTCCACGCTCGGTAATTCTAAGTCTGTTCCTTGGCTTGGAAAGAAGCAAGACAACTGCGCTGAAGCCCCGTTCTACCAAATATGAAGTTGGAAAAGCAATAAAATATATCTTGGCCTTGTTCCATAATACTGGATAGAAGTCAGATATCTTTTTTGTAGCCAGAAATCTTGATATGATTTCCTAAACTTCGGACTTAGCTCAATTTCGTTTTGGATCGAAATTAATTCTTCCTCTGCCTCTCCTGTTCCCTCATTGCAGACCTCTAAGAATGGATTGATTACCCAATCAGGTATTTTCAGCGATAAAAGATCCTGAAATCTTTCAGACATATCTCTTTGCAACTCTTCTAGGTAAGTACAATACACTTGAAGGTCATCGTCTGATATGCTCTTTTCTTTATCCACTTCACATAGGCTCGGAAACTGGTAGAACTCATGACGGGCTAAGTTTTGCTGGAATAGCTTACACTTGGATAGGAAGGTGGAGATAGCAGATTTGACTTTGATAAGGTTGACATCATTTCCTTGCAGCTGCAAATTTACTTCATTGAATTTGTTGAATATAGCCAGTGGCGTTTCTAAGGGGGGGCCAGGAGGGGCCATGCCCCCCAGAAATTTTTTTGGCCCCTTCACTGCCCCCCCACTTTTTAAAAGGTGCTTTGTTAACTTTTACCACCTACTAAGAAAAGACTTTTGTCAGGTTTCCGAGTTTGATGGTCTGACTTTCTCACAGGATTTGAATGTTTCCCTTCTTCCTGCTACGGAAATTGTTATAATTCTCTATTACTGAATCACTCGCAAACTTACGAAATAGGCTGTGAAATTAACTACTGTTCATCGAAATTTGTGTTCATTCAAGAACTAGTGCCTTTTAAAAATGGATAAATTTGTAAGTTTCACAAAGCGAAAAGATGTCACGCCTGAGAATGAGACAAAAGTCAAAAAGGCTAAGGGAGAAAATTTAGAATTAATGGAAAGCCCAAACGACATATCTCAGAGGACTGGAGATAAATTAGCTAGGCCATTGCTAAAGGCATATCCAAAGCACATGGACGGGAAATCTCATGGCAGATCATTCGTAGCAAGTTGGTATGAGCGCTATAGTTGGATGGAATATTCCCAAGACTTTGATGCTGTGTTTTGCTTTCCCTGTCGACATTTCTGCCCCCCTGGTTACGGTAACGCTGAAGAGGCTTTTACGAAGACTGGATTTCGTCGCTGGAAGAAAGCACATGGAAAAGATGGTGCAATAACGAAGCACGTCAACTCTCAATGCCATAAAATGTCAATTATGTCGTGGAATGACTATAATAGAAACAAGGCTGCTAAAATATCCGTAGAACAGGTTTTAAATGACAGCTATCGTAAGAAAGTTAATGAAAGTCGTCATTATGTGAAGACTGTTGGGGAAATAATTCTACTCACAGCAACCCAGAATATTGAACAGAGAGGGCACAGAGAAGGCGACGATGTGAGCAGTCCAGGAAATGTAAAGAAGATTCTTCAATTCGCAGCGAAACATGACCCCGTTATAGCAAACCGAATAAAAATTGGACCAAAGAATGAAAAGTGCACTTCATCTTCTATACAAAACGAGATGATAGAAACCCTATCCCATATGGTTCTCGATGAAATAGTGGAGAATGTTCAAAGAGCAAGATTCTTCACAATACAAGCTGACGAAACTAAAGATGTCAGAAAGACTGAGCAATTATCAGTAGTCATAAGATTTTTTGCAGAAGAGTCAAAAACCATCCAGGAATGCTTCATAACATTCATTCCAATGGAGGCATTAAATGCTGAATCAATAAGTAAAGGTATCTTGGGCAAACTTGAGCAAATGGGTTTGGATTATAAAGGGTTTCTAGTAGGTATGGGATTTGATGGAGCTAGTGTTATGAGTGGCAAGCTAGGTGGCGTCCAAAAGCTTATAAGAGATAAGTCACCAATGGCTTATTACCTGCATTGCTACGCACATAGACTAAATCTTGTGCTCATCGATACAACTAAAGTTGTACGACAAGCTGATGATTTCTTCTCATTACTTGAACAATTATACATTTTCATTAGCAATTCTACTGTACATGAAAATTTTGTGAAGCTGCAAAAGGAAATTCACCCTGGAGAGAAAATACGAGAGCTCCAAAGCCTTAGCGAGACAAGATGGTGGGCAAGAGCAACGTCTTGCAAGAATGTATTAATTCGTTTTGAATGCATCATAAGACTTATGCGACAGGTCTCAAGCGTAGATAAAGGCGCACGTGCAACTACTGCCAGGGGTCTCTTCGCTCAGATGAATTATAACTTCTTACAGTTGCTACATTTCTTCACTGACATCTTATCTACAGTGAATAAAATCTCTGAGCAACTTCAATATCCTCGTTTGGATTTGGTAAAGGCTTGTCAACTCATTTCTACCCTTCAACAGGAGTTGGAATGCAGAAGAAACGTAGATATGATAAATTACAACGAGGAAGTTGAATCGTTATGCAGAAAATGTGGCTTAAACTACGACGAGAAAGAGCGTCGATCTCAAAGACCACCAGATGCCTTGAGTGATTACTTTGTCACAGATGCCATTGGAAAGTCAGCCAGAGCGAATTCAGAAAAGCCACTCCATGGCGATGCTTTTATTCAAATACTGGATTGCATGTTGTCTGAGCTTGATAGAAGATTTTTCAGCGATGCAAAGGTGATTATGCAAGGAGTTTCAGCACTTTCACCAACGTCTGAGAGCTTTTTGGATCATTCAGCATTGAAGGAAATTACATTAAGATATGGCATCTGTCATGATGGATTGATTCATGAAATTCCTTTGGCAAAGAGGCTAGTTACCAACGACTGCACAACCGTTTTAGAATTCCTCACACAGCTTTGCCCCTGCAAACAGGCATTTGATTGTCTTTATAATTTATTGATGATTTCAGTTACATTGCCTGTTACCACTCCATCATGTGAAAGAAGTTTCTCGAAAATGAAACTTGTTAAAACGTATTTGAGAAACTCAATGTGCCACGAGCGCTTGAGTCATTTGGCTGTTCTATCAATAAAATCAACTCGCGCTGAATCAATAGACCTAGAGCAGTTTGTTGACGAGTTTGACTCACGACATAACAATCGCCGTATTAAACTACACTAAAATAGATTTGACCCTAAGGGCCATTGAGACAATCTTTGAAGAATTTTTATACTCCTACATAATTTTTTCTCTTAGTAACTAACAATTTTTGTATTTTTTCCATTTGTAGCATTTTTTATAGGACTGACATCCTCCAATGGGCTGTATTTTCTAAATTGCTACATTTTAGGTTCATGTAGAGAAAAATATAATAATTCAGATATATGCTCACTGGCCCTTCCAGATTTTACTGGCTAGAATCGCCCCTGCATGCCTCACATGCTGAAGGTCTACGGTTCGAGCCCGACTCGATGCCCTGACTGAACGCTCGATCACTGTTCACCCAGCAGCAAATGGGTACCCAGTGGGAACACTGGGGAGATAAAGGCGGCGAGGAAAGGAACTGGCCACCCTACCTCACATGCCGATGGTTCAGGATAAGTGTCCTCTCTAACAGACACTCCCCTACATACGAAAGTGTACGGGAATACCTTTAAGACATCGAGAATGATCTGAATACATTCCTTTGATTTTAATGCGAAGTTATGCCTTTAGGAAATAGGGATAATTGAAGAATAACCTAAAGCTCAAAGCCAAAAAATTTAAGAATATTGAGCAAAAGATTAGGTAGTTGTCTAAAATAAGTGTTTATTAACAATTAATATTCAAAATTAACATGGAGGTTTATATTATATGCAAAGATTTATGATACACATGAGGATTTACGTTAAAAATGAAGACTTGTAAGAGGTCTGAAATGGTTTGAATACGCAGTCGAAATCCTGAGAATTCATATTGGAGCATGAGTTAAAGGACTGTTTTTCTCTTCTAGCTTATTGGAAATGAAGGAGTGAAGAACTTCTTTTTGCTTCCATGTTTGACTAGTTATAGATGTATGATTTCTGTGGAGTTTGGTTTTATTTTTGTAATTTTTCTCTCGGTTATGTGTGTCATGGAGAAATGACTTTATTAGCTTTCTGGCGACGTTTTAAAGTCCCAGCCTTGGTTAAAAGTATATGTGGTTACAGTCCTTTTATAAAAAAGTACATGTGGACCCCCTGTTAAAATAAGTTAGCGCTCTACCACCTATGCTCAACAATCTAAAAGTTTCTAAAATAGTCTAAATTTACTGAAAAGTTTCCTTGCAACTTGTGGACAAGGCTAGTAGGACTATAAGGATACAACAGCAAAAGCCAGGGTCGCCTTTCGTCTCCAGGTTAGAGGCACAAAAGTCAATGCAGAAAACACCTTTTTTCCTATGTTTCAAAAGGGCGTTTTCCGGCGTTCTAGAGGATTTGGTCATACAAATTTGTCCTGGGGGCAAGCCTCTAGACCCCTGTCTTTTTTCCATTCCTCTTCCATAATAGTCATGGGCTAGCTTTTTTTACATGGAATAGTTTGGCTTGCATGCTTTTATGCCCAAGATGCATAAAATAGCATTTTCGGTCATTAGTTTTAGTGGCAAGTTTCGGAAGAATCTCTCAACCCATCCTCTTGTAATAGGGGAAGGTTCTTATTTTTAGATAATTAAAATTCTTTAAAAATACCATATTTTTCCAGAGAAATGACACCGCTTTTAGTTTCGGGGACTCGTAGTGTCAGGGAAAAGTTCCAGGGTAAATTTTGGAACCATAAAATGGAGTAGGGGTTGAAATACTCAGGGGCGTCACTTCAACAGATTTTTGGGGGAAAGTCAGAGGTTTGCCCTGACCTTCTTTTGGGTCATTCATTTACTATGTACGCACGAATGGGTGAGGGGTCGAGCAAAAGCGCACGCCATACGTACAAGTGGTAGGGGGTTGACACATCTGAGTACTTACGCAGAAAAGTCCCTTTTTGCGTGTAGTTTGTAATGTTTTCATATGTAAGGTACTTTTATCATACTTTGTTTTCTTTGGCGTCGACTTAGTAATGTAATGCAGTCGATTATTTATACACGAGAAAATGGCCTTTCAGCTACTAGAATATTACATATGCATATATACACTTGTGATAATATAGTAAGGCAAAAAATTAACAGTTGTAATGACGAGTAATACTAACATTGCTGCTCTTCAAGGGGTTCGTGTTTTCAGTTATTATTTGTGATCAGCTAATAGATGTGCTTTTAATTTCTTTTGGAAGCATTTGAGAGTTTAGGCCTCACGTATATCAACAGGCATATCATTCCATAACTTTAGAGCCGAGTATTTCAAGCCATTTTTGCAACGTTCCGTATTTAGTCTTGGGATTTGAAGATCATGGTAATTCCTTATTTCATATTTTGAGTGGACTGATCTTAGCTCAAATTTATCTCAAAGATTTTCAGGGCTTAACTTGTTTATAGTCTTATACATCATAACTAGTCGATCAGAGATTTGAGATTAGGTTACTGACGTTCAGCCACCAATCACAGTACCAGTTATCTTTTACTCTAACAGTTTCAATTATCAGCTTGGCTTTATTCCGCAATCTTTGGAGAGTTTCGATTTTTCTCGCTGGAAGACTTCCCCGGATTACATCTGCGTAGCGAAGATAACTTTCAACAATAGCATAACACTTCATAGCCTGGACTGAGGGAGAATGTTTTTCAGCTTCTTTAGTGAAACAAGTCCTCCGCATATGTTACTCTTTGCACTTTTAAGTTGACCATCCCAATTCAGATATTCATCAACCATTACTCCTAGTGATTTAGTATTAAAAACTCGCTTAATTTCCTTGTTACCTAACTCTAATCCAGTCGGAGCATTTGTACACTTTGCTTTCGTCAGATGACCTATGATCATATATTCAGTTTTTGAGGGGTTGGAATTGAGGTTGTTCACTCTCATCCATTCAGTAATGCTATGCAGCTCAGCTTGTGCATCAGCTACTAGTTTCTCTTTGTCATTCGACGGTATTGTTATATTGGCATAGATGTTCGCTTTCGAGTATTTTAAGCATCTTTCAAAATCATTTAAATATAGTATGAACAGGAGGGGGCCTAGGCAGGAGCCTTGGGGTATACCACATGTAACTGTTTTATAAAACATTTGCTATGATTATTTTCTTGTCTCTCGATTTTTTTGTCCTCTTTTGCTCTATGGAATTACTGATTGGATATTTAGAAATATTCCCGTTAGAAAAGGGGGTCAGATGGGTAAGATGGGGGGGTCAGATGGGTAGGAGTTTGTACACAATGGGGGGTCGTAGCAAGCGCACAAGTTCGTACTATAGGGGAAGGGGTCAAATTTTGGCCATATCGGTGCATGCGTACTAAGTGAATAACCCCTTTAGTAACAGTAGTTGATCAAATGTTTTTGGGTCCAGAAAGTTTCCCTGCAAAAGTACATTGTACTGCCATTTCTGCCCTGCGAAATGGCAAATTTTCAAGGTTGGGGGGAGAGGGTGACTCACCCCATCATCTCTGGAAATAATAAGGCACAGCTTGACATGAATCATACCCAGCTTTTTACTATGAATTGCATTAACCTTTCAATTCAATTAGGAATTTGCAAACCTTTTAAATGAGGCTCTTACAAAACTTTTATTGTAAGGTGATAATAGTCTTCCGCACCATGTAGTCAACATTAAAATATATTCATGACACTAGACGATTTCATTGAGAATCGGCCATTATTGAATATACAGTTTAGGCCTATTGCATATATTACAACGTAGCTACCAAATACTACCACTCTCCCCGTGTTGTTGTTCGTGTAAATTATCCTTCTAATATTGATACGTTGTTTGAATGATTTCATTTCTATTTGACTCTGACTCCGTGGTTTCCATTTTCGTTGCACAGCGGCGGGACCAGCCGATTCCGTTCATTTGATTTAAACCTTATTTAAAGTCGGTTACATATATAGCTTATAGCTAATTAATACCAACTATCTAATTAATCCATAGCGTTGGGAACTTACTGAAGGGAGCTTGCATAATTCCTATGTGAGTAGAGTATATTGAACATCCTTTTTTGTGAAAAACTCCCACATATACTCTGGTTTTAGGTGATTGAGCGATTTATAAACTTCTATCATTAATTTTTGTAGGTTCATGGTATGTGTTGTCTTTGTATTATCCCTTTCAAGAAGTTCCTCAAAATTCGATTCATAGTCTCTGTATAGAATCCTCGATGCATGCACATGGGTGTCAAACTTAGGGGGTTATCAATAATCACTTCCAGTAGTTTAACACGCTCGCTTGGTGGAATCAGCTTTCCATTGATGTTAAGGCATAGTTTGTTTTTTCTTTCAAGTCCTAAGAAGATTATTTGGAATTTTGATGGATTGGCACTCATTCCATTAGCCGTATACCATTCAAATAATTCTTGTAGATCTCTCTCTCTAATTAACAATTTCTGAGTCTATATTTGAATCACACGAGTAAATAGTTGTGTCGTCAGCAAAGTTACATATTTCCGACTACAGATCCCTATAAAATAGGTCGCTTATAAAATTGTTGAAAAGTAAAGGTCCAAGAACAGAGCCCTGTGGTACACCAGTAGAGCTGCAATTAGGCAGTCCGTTGTTGTTATACCTCCCAACAATCTGTTGTTATACCTCCCAATAAGGGTCTCTTAATTTAAACCATATTGTGTCGCCATAGGCATCAGATGTGAAATGCGAAAAGGTAGTTATATGTAGTTTTATGTTGATAGGTATATGTTCAATCTCATGGGGTAGTCATGGTATTTTTTTGCCGGAGTGATGGTCCAGTGGTAGAGTGTCTTTCTCACAACCGGTAGGTCGTGGGTTCGAGCCCCGGCCGAGTCATATGAAAATGGAGTGGGAAAGTTAAACTCACGGAGCTACCAGTGGACCAACCCCCCGCTGTAGCTTTCACTGCATTCGCACACGCGTGGCATAGGGCTATAGAAAGGCGCCGCCCTATGCGCCATTTGGCGCGGGAGAGGACTTTGACTTTCGACATGGCATTTTGCTCCTCCTGAGCTCCATCAACGTATTGTGGCACAGTATTTCGCGAAGTTTGGGTATTTTGTTAAGTAGGTTTTAAATTTGATATAAAAAATTTTTCTATTTTGTTTCTTACCAGGCCTTCTTGCACGTTAGATATCTGGCTGTTTTGTTAGGAGAAATAAACACTATGGTCCGATTATCAGTGGCGCTTTTTGGGATCGCGGGGCCTGGGACCGAGATTATTTGCGGAGCCCTTGTTTGAAAATCAGTGAGTGTATTAACATGTTCTCCTATCATTTCTTTTCAATTTTTTCTCGGACACGGGGCCCCTTCTAGGTTATTAAAAGTGCAGGGCATGAGGCCATGGCCTCCCCAAAACCGCCACTGATTTTAGTCTTTGTGTATGTGAATACAGTAGTTGCTCTTTAGAATAAAGACTGTTTCCCTTCTATAGTTTTAGCGATGGGAAGTGAAATTTTTCGCAAACCATGCTGAGTTTGCTTCTGTGTAGAACCAGATTATGAGCAGTATGAATTATGAAAAGTAATGCTCTACAGCTCAATAAATTAAAAAGTTTTAGATTGACGTAGGAAATCAGGGGTATATGTCCTCTATTCTTCAAAATTGCCCTTGCAGATAATGGACTTTTACTCTCAGAAGTTATCCCTTTTTCCCGCAAAATTTACACTAAAACTGAAGAAGTTGCTTTGACCATAATTCAAATTGTAATGATACATTGTAAATATGAAATACTGTGATACCTTCTAGGCCATATTGAAAGATGCCTCTTAATAAATCAGATGCAATAAAATTTTCAAGGGTCGTTATCGCTGATGGCAAGCATAACATTGAGAGATGCATTTTAAGCCAAAGTTCAGGAGCTAATGGTCATTTCCGAAAGGGAATCTAAGGGCATGCGTAGAAGGCATATTCTGGATTTCTTTGACTGAGGGCAGTGCAATGAGATACACGTTTCTTTTTATAAGAAAAACGTTTATAAGAAAATGAGGCTCAAATCGTCAAAATCTTAAGAAAATCGTAAGAAAATCACGAGGCTCAATTTCCAAAATTAAGTGTTGTTATAGGCCAAAAATCGGTATTGCGTTGTTGGTGCATTCAAAATGTTACAGATGGAAATCAAATTCAAGTATGCAATATCAATAACGAAAGTGTAAACCATTTTAGCCAGTTTATTTCAGTAAAAGTTAAGAAAAATTTAAGAAAATCTCAGGCTCAATTTCGGGTAATGTTAAGAAAATTGAAGCTCGGGCAAAATAATGATTTTCTTATAAAGAAAAGAGCATGTAGTAAGTACATCGCTCACGTATGGCAATACAGCCAATGATTAGATCTGAACTTCCACAGCTAAGCAATAGGTTTCAACAATGTGGGAAGTATGAGTTAAGTGAAGCTCTTCAAAAGAATATTACTCTCCAAAACAACTGCCCGCTAGTGAAATAGTTATTAAAATTTCGTTTTGATTGGTTGGTGGCTTCTTTCTCTGATCATTGATCTCAACCACTGATCTCAACAAAGATCATGTTCATGGTAGGGAATAGCACTGACACGCAATAATGTTCAGCTCGAGACAAGCCATATAGGGGCTTGAGAAAGAGACAGCCATATAGGTGCCGCGAGCCAAATAGGGGCTCCACAGGAGGGCATACCTTACATCACATCACAATCATTGACCGCAATTTAAGAATCACATATCACAGCACTAATAACTTCACGGGGGTCGATACCGTCCGCTCAAATAATGCCAATAATTATCATAAAATACATTACTACACCTCGCCGGATTCACAAGAAGCTAAATATTCCTCAGACAGTATCGTTGGGACAATACTCTCACAAAATCTCTTCGATTTCATCAAGACACAACACANTGGAGCCCCTATATGGCTTGTGGCACCTATTTGGCTGTCTCTTTCTCGAGCCCCTATATGGCTTGTCTCGAGCTGAACCATACTCCTGACACGAGGCCGAACATTGACAAGAGTCCTGCAGATGTGGTTCTTTCCTTGGTGCAAAGTCACGCCAGCTCAAACATCATCCTTTTAAAAGATTAGCAACTCAACAATCATGTCTGTATTCAAGAACCTTGAGATGGCCCCTCCTGACGCGATTTTTGGCTTACAGCAACAGTTTTTAGCTGATACACATCCACAGAAAGTTAACCTTGTAATGGGCGGTAAGTTAGTTTAGCTGACTTTGACATGATAAACAACTATAGAAGCTATAGAAGTCTAGTTGATGGAGGTTTCCTAAAAATATTACGACATACTTCCTTGCATTTCTAACCTTATGCAACTGAGTCTAATTATAGTATTCCTTGTATCGAAATGTCAGAAGAAGATCAGAAATACGACCCATATATTTCGTATTTATTTAAAGCTTCGGTGTTTTGAAGCTGATGGCATGCAATAGAAAGCTGAAAACATATTATAAAAACACCTCAGAATAGGAAACACCAAATCATGACAAAGCTGGATATATTCTAAGAGCATAGTGAGTTATTTACTCTGTCGGGAGTAAGCTGAGACTCCTTCCATTCTTACATTTACAGTGGCCAATTTAGTTTCTCTTATTTATCTGAACAAAATTATATAAGTTATACTTAGTGTGTTTGTTGAAGCAAAACTAATGTTAGAGTTGCAGTAGACTAATCCCAGGGCAGTCAAGCATTAAATACCAATAACAATTAATGAGAATTGCATAACTGTGGTCAGAGAATATTTGAAAATAAATCAAGGGATGCAATGAATCTTTGGCAGTTGTTTACAGTAGGCTGCTCTTTGGAAACAAGTGATGTGTAACTTGTATTGGTAGACCACCTATGCAGGAAAGATGGTAGCATAGCCAAGAGGGCAGAGAGTTGGTTACCCTCAAGACACATGGTTGATTCATGACCCGGAAAGCTGGACAAAATAGACATTGTTTTGCAAAAAAACCTTTGTCAGGGCCGGGTAGTAAAAGTTTCTTAAATTTTAACCAAGCTCTAGAGGTTTCTTAGAAGTTTCTTAACTTAGTGAACTAAATTGCAGTGAAAACATAAGCAGAATGTGAATGTAGCAAACTATTGGTATTATAACAGACAAAGTGCCTCTTTGTAAGCTAGAATCTAAAGCCATTTCATGTTGACTTGGTTGTAGTGCAGCTTTATGTTGAACCAGGCGGTTCATCCCATGCCATGTGTACTAAATACCTGGGATCTCGTGAGTGGGGGGACATGAGGGACATCTTACCCCCCTGGAAAAAGCTCTGTTGGCAAATCTTGGCCCTTATTGGTAAATCATAGTCTTTTTAGGGAAGTTTTGCAACTTGTAGACGCAAATTTCAGTCTGTCTTAGCTCATGCCATGTGCTAAAATAGGTGTGTAGGATTCTTTTGGCAGGTTCAGTGGCTTCAGACAGTTGCATTGGCATATATTCAACAGTTAAATTGGCATACATTTGATAGTCACATAGGGATAGATTCATCTGTTTCATTGGATTTTTGAAAAGTTTGTAACATGTCAGAAATTTGCTTTCATCTGCAACCATACCTAATGCTGATTGCATCAGTATCCATTTTGTGCAGCAATAGAACAGTTTTAGAGTAGTTAAAATATGTAATTATTTCAGCAGTTGAATAGGGGCCTCATGTTTTGAAAGCATGAGCATTCATTTCCAATTTATTACTTCCTTTCAATAAAGATTTGCTGCCTGCAAGCCACAAACATTTTCTCCTTGTTTTGAAAGGTTGCTACATTTTCATACTTTTCCAATACAATTCTGGTGTAACGAAGGGGTGTGGGTTGCATTTATAGACAAAGTAAAGGGCTTGGCATTCATAAGATTTCTTGAGGGCTCTGCCCCAAACCCCTTTCTTTCCTGATTACCCCCAATACCCTCTGTCTTTTCAAGCAACTCTAGCTGCCATGTCCATCTTGCAGGCAGAATGTCAGTTCACACCCCCAGCGGGTATCCCTTTGTGACAGCCCTACCAAAATACCAAAGTTTGCTCAGAGATCCACATAGATTTTGTTCATAATTTACATAAGTGAAGAGGTTGATATGACATGTTCACACCAAACATTTCAAAGCTTTACCTCATCTGGTTTCCAAGTGCTGGCTTGTCAAACATTGCAAAATTATCAAAATTTTTGTCAAGGAAACCACCTAGATTCTCATAATTTCTGTCCTATATCACCCACAGTAATGATTTTGGTATGAAATTGAAGCTCGTGCACACCTGAATTTGATTAAAACAACCCAAAATTATGTTTTCTTACATCAGCTACAAAACAGAAGATAAAAATTTCAAGTGCTGACCATGCATATGTAGCAATGTTGATTTTGACAAATTTTTTTTCAAGATACTCATTGATTACTCCAAAGTTTAGGAAAGAAATTTCAGAATGGGACAAGAATCAGTCTTGTGCTAAGAACCATTTTGGTTTGGATGCATAAAATTCCCATTTTATTGATTTCCAATATGTCAGCATGAGGCAGGTAGCATAGCAGTTAGAGCGCATGCCTCCCATGCGAAAGATCTACGGTTTGAGCCTGACTCGATGCCCTGACTGAACTCTCACTCACTATTTACCTAGCAGCAAATGGGTACCCAGTGGGAACACTGGGGAGATAAAGGCGGCGAGGAAAGGAACTGGCCACCCTACCTCACATGCCAATGGTTCAGGGTAAGTGTCCTCTCTAACAGGCACTTCCCTACATATGAAAGTATACGGGACTACCTTTAATATGGTGGCATTTTAGTAATTTTGTCAGGGAAAACCTGATTCTCAGGGATGCTTGTTTACTTATTAGAAAGTCAAAGAAAACTCAGGGAATTCTGAAGTTGATGTTTAAGTTTTATGAAAGTAAAGCAGTAAGAAGTTTGTGTTATTCTTAGTGTTCACCCTAAATCATGATTAAATTCTGTGCTGAGACTCCAGTCAAACTAACATTAGAAGTAACCAACTTTCAAAGGTTTAGTCCATTGTAATGTTTAGGATTACCATTGAGTATTGTTTCGAGAAACAAATCAATGCCTTACAGTGGCGGCATGTGGGAAATCTAATCTATCACACCCCTCAAACCCCATGAATATGCATAATGGACAGGAGGGAGTCAGAATAAATGGGGGGGGGGTTGGAAAATTCTTGAAAATTTAATATATGGGAGGGTTGGAAATATTTGAAAATCTAATAAATGGGGAGTTGGAATAATTGGAGTAATTCTTGTATGTATACCATTAGCCTGATAATTCCAACTTAAGTGGGGACATTGTCCATTATTAAATGTAATGGGTTTTCATTTTTGGTTCACGCTTGGGGCAGATTATAAAGTCATGTCCTCAGAATTTTAGAGAATTAATATATAGGGGGTTGGAATAAGAGTGAGGAGGGGTTGGAAAAATTCACATAAATTAATAATGGGGGGGGGGCAATTATTTGGTACTCAAAAGTACTTTACTATTCAAGGCTTTCCCATTTGCTGATAAGAGCCTAGTCGTTTCAATTCAAGATGATCTTGTCCTGACTACTGATTATCAGGATTTGCTAAAAGGTTATATACTGTCTTCACTTCAGTGAAGGTATATATTGCTGTAGTGAGTAAAAACATTGAATATAGCTCAACAGAATATGATATCAATGGCTAGATAGGGCACATTCTTTCCTGCCCTGCTTGGCAAATATCATGTTCACTCAGAATAGATTTTAAACCAACCAGTTGCCAGCAAGAATTCAGTGGCTGTTGTAGTAAGAGTTCAACCTTGATCCGTTTTCAGAGTTAAATTGAATTTGGTGGGGTAAACTGGAATGTGCCCCAAAAGAATGCAAGAGGCTCAGCTGTTCTGTAATGCAGAAGCAGCCCAGGATTACTGATAAAATGGAAACAGATCAAATATTTGGCTAGATCTTTCTTTCAGGATATGCCCTGCCACAACAAAACTCCATGGGGACATGACCTTGAGTTGTTCATGTAAAATTCATAAGGCAGATGGTGCATTCATGTAAAATGCAAGTGCAAGTGGTCAGAAAGTGCTGTTGTATCTTGTATTTCAAGAAGGAGTAGGTTGCATCATGAAGGAAAATCTGTTTCATGAAAGTCCTTGACATTGTCCTTTTGGAAGAGAGTTTGAAGAACAAAATCTGTCCCTGTGGAAGAGCATACATATACAGAGATACGACCTCAGAGGAAACCTTGCCCCTCTCCCTTAGGTGCATGCAGGTGACCCTGCATATTTTTTTTTCATATCAAGATTAAAAACCTACAGATATTACATTTACATTCCACTGTACCATCCATAGTGAAGAAAGACTTTAGGTCACTGAGTCTTCACTATGGATGGCACACCTGCAACTAACCTTCCAGTAGAGTAAAATTGGATATGGTTTCCCTTCTCTAAATAAATTAATTTCCCCTACCCCAGATATCAGCCTTTGCTTCAACACTTAAGACTACCTTTGCATTTACCACTTGCACTCTGCTGTTTTAATGCCTTTTGCCTAATGCCTTTTAATGTTTTGATGTCAAAATATTTGTGTTAATCTTACAGTGTATCGTGGTGAAGATGGAAAGCCATATTGTTTGCCAGTAGTAGCAAATGTTGAAAGAGCCATGGCACAGGACAAGACATTAAATCATGAATACTTGCCAATTACTGGAATGAAAGACGTTTGTGAGGCAGCCACAAAACTAGCATTGGGAAGTGAGAATACAGTAATTACACAAAATCGAGTGAGTAGATTTTGATAATGTCTCAAAAGGTGATTGTTGGTATGGTTTTTTCCAATTGTGTTGCATTCCTTGTCAACAAAATCACTGCTGCTTTTGCTTATGGCAAATCCTGTACTCCTTGATGCTGAACTAAATTTCAACTTCAACAAGTAGTGATATATCATACATGAAGTGAACTCCTGGAGGTACTAAACAACTCTGCCTATAGATTTCCTTTTAAAAATAGTCTCAAAAGTTTGCTCATAACTCTATGTAGGTAGGAATCATCTAGAATTAGATACTTTTGAGATTTACATTTATCATTGATGCACCAAATTTTAACCCCACATTAGTTTTCAAAAACTAGTTTGAGAGTTCCTTCTTAAGTAAGAAGCTCTGGAATGTGCAATTTTGACAGCTTTAGTCTCATAATGTATTGTTGTGTTACAATTTGTTGTACTTTGGAATTTTTAAAATATAATGAAATGAAATATCAAGGATAAATGTTGGAGTGAAAATTGGTTGGGGGTATATTTCATGTTCATTATGCTTGTATTATTTATTTACATAATAAATCAACTGATATGCTATAGTTAGAATTCTGAATAAGCCCCTTCACTGGAATATGAAGTATTACCCTAGCTCTTGTAAATTACCCTTGGGGAAGACTTAAATATTTGACAGCTTTTGATTGTGTCAGAACATTTCAGTAGAGTACTTTGTGGCTCACTGGTCATAGCCTATAGAATTCTCTAAGCCAAGGCTAAGATATGAAAATTACCTATATTGCAGTTACCTTGTAATTTATTCATAAACTATATATCATAAAAATTCTGTTTTTGTTTTAAGCCCAGTCAATTTTTCATGAAAATTGCACTGTAAAATCAGTCTTTTTCTTAGTCCTTGAACCTTTGGAAACCTTGTTTGGCCCTTAATGAAGAAATAAATCTATTGTTTTAGGTTTGTGCAGTTCAGAGCTTATCAGGAACTGGTGGCTGTCGCTTAGCTATTCAGTTTACTCAACAGTTTTTCCCATCTAAAACAATCTTCATCTCAAAGCCCACATGGGGTAAGCATGTGCTAACTTTAACCTTTCTTTCCTCTTATTATTTTTTCTGTATCAAAAATTATTTATGTCATTATTTTCTCCCCTTCTCCTCTCTTAAAATTGTGTATTTACAAGCTCTCCTTGAGTCTCACTTTCGAGTGAAATTTTGTGGAACATGATCTTTATAGTATACTGTTCCATCACCTGTCGAATTTTTCTCTCTTGAATTGAAGCAGAATTACATTTGGTTACAGTGTTGTAATCTTTTATGCAGCCACTGTCTTGTAGTTTACTTTAGCACAGTAGGTACCCACATAGAAGAACCACCATTTTTAGGGCCTAGATGAAGGTTCTTTTTTCAAGAAATATGAATATATACTTAAGGGTAGTATTTCTTATGCAAGTTCTTAAAGTCCACTTTGAACCAGGGGAGTTCAGGGATACAACAACAACAACAACAACAATAGATCCTTGAATTTGGAGAGCTACTATAATGAAATGAAAAAGTTTGACACATTAGCTTTCAAGCCGTTGGGGACAATTTCCGTCAATCACTGTTACAATGGCTTCTTAAAAGTTCTTGCCATTTTGATTGGAAGAACCTAGACATTTTTTAAGGATAAGATAAGTTCTTATTTAAACTATTAAAATAATGGAATTTTGGGGTAGGAGTTCTTGAAATCTAAGGGTCTTTTATGAGGGCTTTTATGGTAAAGACCTCTTATTTCTGTATCTGGTGATTGGAATCATTAACTTACATGCATACTTGATGACTTATTTTGTGTCCATTTAGTCTTTTGCTTGTTTAGTTCCATGTCTACTGGAGTGAAAAATCTACATGTTCATATGCAAGCATCTGGTTTGCTTTTTCATCCACTCATTCATTCACTCACCCACTCATGTACTTACTCATCTACTTGATCATTAACTTGCTCACTCAATGACTCTCACTCAATGACTCTCACTCACTCACTCACTCACTCACTCACTCACTC
>OLMO02000297.1:3249909-3266348 GCA_900291935.2 Cassiopea xamachana
ATATATATATATATATATATATATATATATATATATATATATATATATATATATATATATGCATAGCTTGGGAGGTGCATGGTATTATGCTAAAATCGACAATTTTGTTGTACAGCGAAGCAAGTTGACCACCTCACCCGGAAGTTTCACATCTATTTATTGAAGAATGGACGCATCAATATGTGTAGCATCAATCCAAACAACTGTGATTATGTTGCACAGGCCATCCATGATGCTGTTACCACTGCTGATGCATCGTTATGAAACAGGTTTATATCTGATTTTGTTTTTCATTTCTTATATATCTTATTCCTATATTTATAAAGAAGAATAATCCAGAATCCCAATTATGGTTAAACATAGAAAATGGTAACCATGACAAGAAAAGACTAAGGGTATTTTGTTGTCTATAGTTTTTATTAAAAATGTTTAGGGAGGGGGGTAATTCTTCAGCCGTGACTGCTTTATAAGGAGTTTTAGAATAATACAAAGCTCAAGCTTCATGAAGACGTTTCGTACATCCGAGTCAGTACATTGCTTTTAGATTAACTTTTGTTCTATGGATGCAGTATTTATTACTTGAATAGTCTGTTGGTACTACAGAACTTTACTACAGCACTACAAAGGGATCTTTTGATATACTTATAGCTTTTTTTCGTCCGACACTCGTCAAAGTATCAAACGTTTGATAGTGACCCCTCAGAATCGCCGAATCTTGTAGACAAAGAGATCGTTTTCTCACTAGGACTCTTCAAGTAAACAATGGTGAATAGGTCCTAATTGGCCACTCTTGGGGCCAATTAGACGCATCCTATCGCATGTAACCGCATCTGGATATATATTTCGGTATCCTTTTGGTCATTATCCGACGTTTCATACTCTGACGAGTGTTGGACGAAAAAAGCTTACAGTGTGTCAAAAGAATTTTGCCGCTTTCTCGTGCTGTAATATTTATTACTTTGTTCCACTTATTTTTGGTTTATGATGAAGTAAGGCATCAAGGAGCGAGGTAGCATAGTGGTTAGGGCGCATGCCTCCCATGCGGAAGGTCTACGGTTCGAGTCCGACTCGATGCCCTGACTGAATGCTCGCTCACTGTTCACCCAGCAGCGAATGGGTACCCAGTGGGAACACTGGGGAGATAAAGGCGGCGAGGAAAGGAACTGGCCACCCTACCTCACATGCCGATGGCTCAGGATAAGTGTCCTCTCTAACAGGCACTCCCCTACGTGCAAAAGTGTACGGGAATACCTTTAAGACATCAAGAAAGATCTGAATACATTCCTTCGATTTTAAGGCGAAGTTATGCCCTTAGTAAATAGGGATAATTGAAGAATAACCTAAAGCTCAAAGCCAAAATATTTAAGAATATTGAGCAAAAGATTAGGTAGTTGTCTAAAATAAGTGTTTATTAACAATTAATATTCAAAATTAACATAGAGGTTTATTTTATATACAAAGATTTATAATATACATGAGGATGTACAGTAAAAATGAAGAGTTATAAGAGGTCTGAAATGGTTTTAAAACTCAGTCGAAATCCTGAGAATTCATATGTGAGCATGAGTTAAAGGACTACTTTTCTCTTCTAGCTTATTGGAAATGAAGGAATGAAGAACTTCTTTTTGCTTCCATGTTTGAATAGTTATAGGTGTATGATTTCTGTGGAGTTTGGTTTTATTTTGGTAATTAGGTTATGTATGTCATGGAGAAATGACTTTATTTAGCTTTCTGGCGACGTTTTAAAGTCCCAGCCTTGGTCAAAAGTATATGTGCTGACAGTCCTTTTATAGAAAAATATATGTGGACCCCCTGCTAAAATAAATTAGCGCTCTACCGCCCAGGCGACATTTGCCCTGGTTTAGGATTGAAAGGGGCATCACTGGGACCGTACATGTGAAAAGTCACAAAGCGACAGAAAATCTACATATAGCAAAATCACATTGAAAGTCCAAGAAATCACAGAAAAGTATAGTCCATGCCCGAAGACACGTGCGGTCACACGTGCATGTGTCCAAACACGTGCAAAATCCCCAGCACGAGCGAAAAATCGCCTTTGCCAACATCACTACCAACTGTGCAATCGTACATACCAAATAGGAACTTCGTTATCGCGACTGCGCCACTAGTGACTGTCACCTTTTGCTTTATCTAAAGTGAGCATTTGCCATGTTTCAGCGACAAGAAACTCTGTATTTCGGATACTCAAATCTTCGATTGCACGTGCAGTTCCAAATAATCAAGAGCAATTAGTCGTGCAAACAAGGGTGCACGTGCGAATTGCCGCCATTGAACCAATTTCTACTGGGCATGGACTGAAAGTAACTGAAATCTTGTACGATATGTCGCGAGTGACGCATCCCTCAAATAGGATATTTCACATTATTTCTATGTAGGAATCCAGCCGCCTAGAATTAACTTTGGATTTTGAAAAAATCCTCTTACAGGTAACTAAGTTTCATAAATATTACTTGCTTACAGAGTATATTTCGAGATTTCTATTTCTATCATTTAATTTTTGATATCAGTGTTCAAGAAAGGCTCGCTTTATCTGCCAATATTTTCGGACGCCTGAATTTTAGGGCAGAGCTTTACTGTCTATATACTTTGGTGCCCAGAATATATGGGATATGTACAAAGCCCTTATTACTGTAATATAATCTACTAAAGTGTCCGGATAATTTAGGCTCGAACATTAGAAGTCCGATATGCAACCGTCCGAAAATGTTGGTAAAGTTTTATTTTGCTTTGAATAAAAATTTTTCGGGTGAAGAGTGTTTAAGTTATATTTAAACAGAAAACTATATCCTTGAAGTTTGTTATTGAATTGAGAATTGAGATTTGAGCTGATGAAATATGATGTTTTTCTCTCTATATCGAAATACTCTGGTTCATTGTGGGAATTTTATTTCTACAAGTGTCATAAGAGCATGTTGTTTGAAGTACGATAAATGTTAGTGCCTCATTACGTCCAGTGTATTTGTATTTGGCGTTAATAACTGCAATATAACTAAAGATACTTATTTCTTTTCTTTTTCTTGTAAAAATGAAATAAATTTACTAAGATTCTACAAACTTCGATAATATAAAGTATTCATATTCTGTATGATGTATATCTAAACTTGTCTTATTTTTATCTACAAAGTCAATATCTTATGATACTTATCATTCTTTGAAATTAGTATGGCAATTTCGAATGCCGAGTACCCAGAATCCATAATTCGTATAATTTTAAGCAGCTTCGAATATTTCCAACGCGCCCATGTATAGGGACTTTTTTTACCTAAAGTTTTCGTAAGTGTAAGGGCCGTTAAGTTGTGACAAAATAGCATAATCTCAATTTTTATACTTTGAAATATTATTAAGTAGAGGATAAGAAATATATATGTAGTTATATTTGGTGTCTCGATGTTATATGAGGGAACGAACAAGCAATTTTTTCAGCAACTGTGCTAAATCTCATGAACCATAGTCATTGCTAACGTAGAGCCCCCTGCTAAAAATAGCGCTCTACCACCAAGACAGCATAAAATTTAAGATTTGGCATAAATTATCTTGGATTAGCATAAGTATAGTGATTTGGTATAAATTAGCATAAAATTTCATAACAAAACCATACTTATTTGATACCTCGAATTAGCCCCCTAGAATAAGCCCCCCACCCTACAGCTTCAAATTGTTAATAAGCCCCCACCCAATCATGTGACTGTACCTACTTGAGATTCTCTCAGTACTTTATAGCGCTAGGAAAGACAAAACAGTCATTAATGAACGAAAATTTGCCTGTCCCTTAAAGAATATCCTGATTTCATTTCATATTAAATTTACATTCTTATGGAGGGCTGCTATTCAGTTTTACCTGATTTTCAAGAGGCCCTCCCTGATTTTCAAGATCCTGCTGCTTGTATGTGTAGCATCGAAGAAATAGTTTGATAGTAGCAAAAGCTCAACTTGAATATGACCAACTACCAAAAAAAATTATTAAGCCCCCCATCGATTTAGACCCCTAAGCAAAAGTGCAAAAAATGAATAAGGGCGATTCCATGCTTAAACATCACAATTGTGGAGTTTTCAACTTTTTTGCTTATAGTGAGTCACTTTGGAACCCCTTTAAGAGGTCTTATGGAGGCCCATGCACCCTATCATTCCCCTAGTCAGTAGGCCAACGACAATAGGGACCTTGAAATTTGTTGATAAAGCCTCAAAAACAGTATTTTCTAATTTTCAACTTCCCTATTACATAGTCAAGACCTGTAATGTCCATTACGCCATATCTGTAATGTCTGTTAGACAAAACTTCTAAGTTTGCACAAAAATGGAGAGCACTAAAAACAAATTATCATTACTTTTCACAAATTTCACACATCTGGAATTCACATTCAGCTAAAATGGTTTGATAGAGTTAGAGATTAAGTTGAGTTAGCAGTTTGAACAATTGCACTAACAATTGGTGATATTCTGATGTAATGTCCATTACAGTCACAAAAATATCAAAAAGTCAAACAACAGATTTTTAGTTGTTGTGGAAATAAAACTAGATCACATTGAGTTAAAATGTAAGTCTTTTTGAAAAGTAACATATCAGTAAATATAAATTTGAGGCAAAACATAGTAAATTTCTTTGAAATGTAATGTCCGTTACATGGAATTGCCCATAAGCTCCCAGAGGGGCGCTAATTCAAGGCTTTACTGTATCTAAAATTCTCATACTCACGTTTGAATCTCATTTCAAATTGATTAGCTGCAACTTTAAATATTGATGATGTTATTATTGATAATTCATGGATTGATTACCACAGAATAGTATGAAATTTTAGAAAATGCGGCATGATATAGTATAACTTTTTAAACTATACCATAAATGGCACAAAATATGACGTTAAAGTGGTATGAATTCATAAAAGAATCTTTGAATTTTGGCTGGGAGACCTTACCACCCCTACAATTCAAGTCAGGCTCGTGCAAAATCCTCAGTATCCAAGAAAGATTCTGGTCATAGGGTTTGATTTTTGAAGAATATGGAACATTACTGCTATAGGTTTAGATGCATCCTAAGTAAGTTCAGCACTGCGTTCTCTGGTCCAGCAGATTCTAAATCTTTACTAGAACTCTATTGGAATGCTACTTCATTCATTTCTACGGCTCTAGCTGCGGATAGAAAACACCCCACAGAATTCAGCACACCATTGAAATATCGCTAAGTCTAAGTAGCCCAACGAGAAATATTTCATGAACAAACTTGAAGCGTAAGACCATTATAGTATAGTCTATTCTTCAAACATCAACGAGAACTGTCGGTGGCCTAACATAAACAACACAAAATCAAACCGAAATTTCGCACTAACGCTATGGAATTCGAAGATATAATTCAGTAACTTTAAAATAACTATCAACTTCTTACCAAACACAGTGGACATCACTTCTGGCTTACATTTCCAGCAATATGATGCAAAATCCAATTTTCGCATACTTTCAGGTCGGTACTATCTATCAAACCTTCAAGTCAGCTCAAAATTCTACCACATTGAAAATACCCTGGGGAACTCATACTAAATACTTTTCCTTGGGGAAACAAAAAGCAGTATTGCTCAAACTTCTAAAATGGTTGTTCGCAAGCGTCAAAGCATAATAGGGACGCGTTTCCTTTGGGGATATTTAGTGCTAACAAAACTCAAAAAAGTGGGGAATATAGAATACAGATTGCAAGAATAATGAAGAAGTTTTGAACTTTCTGACTGAATTTTTTCTCAAAATCTGCCACACAAACTGGAAAAGTTCAAAATGGAAGGAGTTGCAATGGAGGTTATAAGCGTTCTGGTAACTGTGAGAAAACCCAGGCCCACTTCTGACTGCAACGACTACACATAAAATGGGCCTTCAATTCTTCTAAAACTTCCCAGAAATTGAAAAAAATTTACAAAAAGGTGTTGGATACAAAAATATAGGAAACATCAAAAGAGCATCAACATGATTCATTGAAGTCAAAAATATTCTTAAATTATGAAGCAAATAACTTAGAACGAAGGTAAGCTACGAAGATCTCCATGTAGAAAATGGTGCTACACTTTTAGCTTTGGGTAAATAGGCTTATTGATTGAAATAAATACACCATGTCTGACAGTTAAAGCGAAGGTACAACAGACTAAAGGCAACGAGTAGGAAGCCGAAACGATAATGGAGCCAGGATAACTTATTTTCCCAGAGAAATAAATAAATGGATTTGAATACTAAAAATTAAGCGACAGTACTTAACTTCCTGTTAAATCGCAAAGATGGCTAGATCCCTCCACAACACCCTCAATTCCTTGCAAATTAAAGAACTACTTAGTACTACTAAACGCCTCAATAAACTACAGAGAAATAAATCTCTTTGCTGGCCTAATCTATCCTTCCATCGGTACGTGGTGAGTGAAAGCGTTAACAGGACTTAAATTCTGCATGGGTGATGATACAAATTTCCCTAGAAAGACTTTCAGGTACTTTCAGCTGCGTATATAATTAAGGGGCTTGTCGACCAAGAGGAACATCTATTTTGAAGCTTCTTTGACACCAAGGGTTAAGATGGACTTTATGAACTGATGGATGGGAAAAGCCTAAAAATTAGCCCAATGTGTTCAAAACGCAAAAAAATGTGTAAAAATTTGAAGAGTACAAGGAAGCATAAACAGGCAAAGCCTCAAAAGAGTGATATACCTTAGAATAAATTAGAAGGAAATAAGAGTTCGAAAACAACACTTTTCAGTTGAATGACATTATTGTCTTCGAAATAATGTCAATGCATTCTCGTAGCTGTTCCTCGGTAATGACGAGCGGAGGAGCAAATCTGATCTTGTCACCATGTGTAGGCTTAGCAAGCAAACCATTATCACGCAGACGAAGGCACACTTGCCATGCATCATAGTCTGAAGAAAATACATATCAAATGGTAATTAAAAAATACCATCGAAGTCGACTATAAGAAAGCCAATCTTGGCCGTAGCCTCAATTTTCTCAAAATATCCCCGAAAAAAGGCTGAGATTTTTTTACTTACTAGCATAAACTGGACAGAAGGGGTTACTCTTTTGTGCTTAATTGTAGGGAGGGTTGAATTAGCAGATGGTGTGGATATTTTTCTAGATTTTCATAAAGTGGAGGGGTTGCGATAAATGATCTACTGAGAAAATCGCAACAAGAAGAAAGTAGAAGAGTTGATGATCCCATCAGATGGTGTTAAGCGAAAATTGGATGGAGTTCTAGACAGTGTTCCACCTGACAAGAGTTGTGAAGTACTTGATGGAGAGTTGACTCATGAATAATGGAATGAAAATGACTGAAAATTTTGCTGATAGTGATGATGGGCACATTTTGCTAAAATGGGGGTCATTATAAAATGCTATGAGGGGTGAAAAGTTTTTAAAAAAGCAATATAATCCCCCCTACAATTAAGCACAAAATAGTACTATTTTTGCTATCAAAGGTTGTCTTTGTTATTACGAAAAGCTTACAAAGGATGAGACAATATCGATTTCTGGCTTACCAAAAAGCTGGTTTTTGGAATTTGAGCTTTGAGATTTTCTTAAAATATTGTGATTTCATTAAAATTATAGGCTTTGTCTTCTGAGCCTCATTTACTTATAAAATGTTTTCTTATATAGAAAAGTATAGTAGCTAAAACTACGTCGGCTTAATTGCTTGGAAATATACACCACCCTTGGGGCAACTCAAGTCTACAAAAATACAGTCATAAGAGGGAACAGTACTGCACAATACTATCCTACCTTTCAGCAACCTTCCAGCATAGGCGTCAAATCTTGATTGGTTAACATAGGAATCACCATCGAAGGATTGCTACCAATAATGTTGCCAGAATTCGTTCGAGAAGCGTGTTTTGTTGGTAAATAGCGCACTTTCTTTGCGATAAAACTGATAACACATAGTTTCAAATACACGTTGTTTTTATAAGAAAATTAATATTTTGCCTGAGCCTCAATTTTCTTAACATTTCCCGAAATTGAGCCTGAGATTTTCTTAAATTTTTCTTAACTTTTACTAAAATAAACTGGCCCAAATGGGTTACGATTACGTTGTTAGTATTGTATACTTGAATTTGAATTCCATCTTTTACATTTTGAATGCAACAACGACGAAATACCGATTTTTTGGCCTATAAAACACTTAATTTTGGAAATTGAACCTCGCGATTTTCTTACGATTTTCTTAAGATTTTGACGATTTGAGCCTCATTTTCTGATAAACTTTTTTCTTATAAAAAAAACGTGTAATTGAAAAATATTTTGCAAGCATGTGCAAAAGGCCTCATTTCACATTTCCAGCAGGAGCAACTTTTATATCTTGCGCAGATCAAAAGTTATCGACAGTATAAGGAAAGATAGACACTATTTGCCATCAAAACACGATTCTCGAATGAATTCTCGCAATACTATTGGCAGGAATCATTCGATGGTGATTCCTTTGTTAGCCAATCAAGATTGCCCTTTGAAATTAAACTCTGCAAATAGAACCAAATCATTTTCTGACTGTGTTAGTACACTTTTTTTATTTTCTAAGAAATTTTTTGACCCAGTACTGAAACTTTCTAAAACTTTTTAACGACTCCAGTATCAAAACTTTCTTAGTAAAATTTTTTGAGTTCCAACGTTTGGAACATGCACATTTGATGAAAGTGAAAAGCTCCGTGTACACCTGAAATTATAATCTTAGTAAACAGTAGAAGTTGAACTGTTAGAGGAAAGACAATGTAACATCCAAAGCATTTTGTACACAGATGAATCGCATTTCAAACACTTATCCACTTGTAAACATTCTTAGGTCTCAAAAATCCAGTACTGAACTTTCTTAACTTTATTTATTGAATCGAGTACTTCTTTTCCTATAAATAAAAGAACGTGTTACTTTCGGTCACATGCAAAGAAAGCCAAAAACACTAACCTGGAGTGTCTTTGATCACGATAGCGTTCAATAATCCTTTCCCCCTTACAGTAGTCACCACGTCTTTTGGCAATTTACTTAACTCTTCACGCAGGATTACCCCAAGACGCTCTGCGTTTTCTGCAAGCTTTTCATCTCTGATGACCTAAATTTGACAACAAGCAAACTGTAACTACTAACAAATTTTAAACGTAAAATATTTTCCTGAAAACCAGTCCATGCCTAGAAGAAATTGGTGCAAGAGCATCAATTCGCGTGCGATTCAAGATTTGTGTATCTGAAATACAGAGTTTCTTGCTGCTGAAGCATATCAAAAGTCTCATTTAGGGTAAAACAGGCTAAAGCAGAGTTATGAAGCAAAAGGTAACAGTCAGTAGTGTTGCAGTTGCTACAACAAAGTTCCAATTTGGCATATGCGATAACACGATTGACAGTGGTTTTGGCAAGGGCGATTTTTCGCTCGTGCTGGGGGTTTGGCACGTGTGTAGACATGCGTAAGTGTGATCGCACGTGTCCCCGGGCATGGATTGCAAAACGTTCGTTGCCCTTCAGTAACCTTCTTAATGAGAACATTCTCTTTGCATTACTTTGCAATCTAAGGTATTATTTTTCAATCCTTGCTCTGGTGAGTAGAATTTTTAAGGGGCATTGCTGACTCATTGGGGCGAAGCTAGCAGCACTCGGCGATCTCATCGGTGATCTCATCGGTAAACCTAGCTGTAATGACTTTCGTCGGTACATGACTGCATGCTTTGCCATGTTGTAATCAAAATAATGTCTTAAATGCCTTTTAAGTCTTACATCACCTGAAAGAAATAAGGAGCTCTCCCTAAGAAAACACTTCTATCAGTAAATTCACACCTCTGTCGGTAAATCAACAGCTTTATCAATTTCCGTCAGTATATTAGGGGTCATTCAATAACTACGAAACACCCAAATTCATCCATTTTTATCACCCACCTACCCCTCGTACCGTATCCAAACAAATCTAGTGACGCCCACCCTCGTTGATACGTAATATTTAAAGTCTTAAGTCCCCCATATTTTAACCTCAATCCTGATATATTTGCAGGAAAAGATACATTAAAAAATCTCTGTTACATAACAAAAGAAGCATGACACCCACAACCCCGAAATCTTCGTAACAGTTCGTAATAAAAATGACCATACCCACCAAACTCCTCAGGCGTTACGTAATTTTTGAATGACCCCTTAGAGCTTCGCAACACAACAGAATGAAACAAAAAAAAACACTTCATTAAATTATCAAATGAAACATACATCAAGCGCAGCCATTGCTACTTTGCATGCAACCGGGTTTCCTCCAAATGTTGAGCCATGCTAAAGAAGAAAGCACAAAATTTGAATTCAAACTTAATTAACTTCAAATTAGGTAAGCGAAGAGCAATGTGAATGAACTGTTACACCACTGTGTCAAATGCTGACAGTTTGAGACATAAGTCATTTGTGCCATCTTAAAATTGTACCAAGGGGGCTGTGATGTAGGAAATACATTGACCACGCCCTTGACCACACCCATTATTTTGAATGTATGATACTGATTTACTTGTCGCTGATGTGCATGTGAAAGCATTAAAAAGGAAAAAACCAACGTATGATTTTAGCATTCATCTTCTATTGATATGAGCGTATTTGTCCTCCCTTCACCTTCAGAAAATGCATAGTTAAGATTTACCCAGCCAAACATGTGTTCAATAAAGGAAGGATGAGCCCCCCTATAAATTCTCATAATCTTAAAAAGGGGAGTTAGGCCTCCTTGAGCTCTCTTTCATGACACACCTTCCTCAAGCCATGACAGAATGCTGGTCCACCCAACAGGAATTTTGGACGAGTTGGCACTTCTGGAGAGATTAAAGGGGGAGAGGAAACAACCTGATCTCCCTAGGGCAACTGCATGGTGCATAAAAATGCTTCTTTCTAACAGATACTCCTACCCAAGCACAACTTGGGACCCTACCCTTACCTTACTACTAAGTCAACAAAGAGCTTTCAACACAGTCTAAAACTTCCCACAATGTTGATTCTACAAGAAAATCCTTAAACGGTTAATTTCAAGCACTCCAGATGGGGGCCATTGGAAAGGGGGGCTTAATAAATGTTTTGAAAATTTTCAGTAGTTACCTAAATATTTTCTGTTTGAAAAAAGAGAACAATATTCATATTGTTTAGTTTATACATCATTAGTTCACAGCAGAACAAACAAAACTGAAAAATTGTGTAGTAGCCATTGATATAGAGCGTTCTTATCCGCAATAAGTCAATTAATGACTGTTTCTTGACAAGTTAAAAACCATTGTTTACAGAGTGTGAACAAGCTTCGTTTACTTACATCTATGAAGCTTACTTATTTAAATAGTCTGTTGGTACTACAGAACTTTACCACAGCACGAAACAGCGGCAACATTCTTTTCACATACTAAAAGCTTTTTTCGTCCGACACTTATCAGAGTATGAAAACGTCGGATAGTGACCTAAAGGTTAACCGAAATATACATGTTTTTTTTTATAAGAAAAAAGTTTATAAGAAAATGAGGCTCAAATCATCAAAATCTTAAGAAAATCGTAAGAAAATCACGAGGCTCAAATTCCAAAATTAAGTGTTTTTATAGGCCAAAAATCGGTAATTTCGTCATTATTGTATTCAAAATGTTAAAGGTGAAATTCAAATTCAAGTATACAATAGTATTAACGAAATTATAAGCCACTCTAGCCAGTTTATTTCAGCAAAAGTTAAGAAAAATGTAAGAAAATCTGAGGCTCAATTTCGGAAAAAGTTAAGAAAATTGAGGCTCAGGCAAAATAATGATTTTCTTATAAAAAAAAACGTGTATATCCAGATGCCTACCCAGAGACTAGCAGACAGAATAAAACAGCATGTCCCCACGAGCATCAGGAAGAAAAGTTATGCCGCAAGAGAGCAGTCACTTCGTATATGTAAAAACAGCAAGTCTAAGATTAATTGTGAGTTGGCCATTGGACAACACCTTATTGCAAATCCAGAATGCGCCAAAACATATACAGACGACAATTTTCGGATCATTGGGCAAGCAAGATAGTCTTTTCAGTTAAGTGTTTGGAATCTGTTCACATCAAGAATAAAAACCCAGCCTTGTGTAGACAAAAAGTTTGTTTTCTCATTGGGACTCTTACTTACTTACTTAGAGGTATTCCATATTTTCTAGGGCAGCTTAATAAATTTCTTGGCCCAGAAAGGGGGCTTATTGGAGAAGGGGACTTAATTGAGAGGGGGCCTGAAAAGAAAATTTACGGCAATAATACCAAAGACATAATAAGTAGGGTAACAAAATACTGTTTTGCTTTCAGGTTGAAAAATACATACCTCACCAGGCTTTATTGTCAACATAACCTTATCATCAGCAAGAACTGCAGAAACCTAAAATAACGAAATCTATCAGGAACCTATTCTATATTATTGGGGAGATACACACTAATTTGTGCAATAATAATGATATATTTTACAATGGGCCCTATATTGTACAATACCCTGCAGCAAATACAATAAGCATAAGTAATAAAACCAAAAAATCAAATCAAATGAAAAATAACAGAATTACAACAAAGTTTCTAGCAATTACAGTATTTAAAATAAAGAGATACTTGGAATCAAATATTTGTTCAAAAAGATATGAAATAACAATTTCATATATGAAAACCACTAGTGCACAATCACAGGGTTCATACAGCTATTGTGGCAAAAATTTCTCTGAATTGTTGTATAACTTGCAAAATATGCCCTGGCTAATAGGATAATTATATATAAATTATTCTAGAATGCCATGTTTTTCCCTGACTAAGTACCTAAAAGACTTGATACTTAGTGAGAGGAAAAATTTTCCAAGCATGTTCAAAATAAAATGGACTTTTAGTTTAATCCTTTTATGCCCTACTATTTAATAGAAGTATCAATGTTGCCATGTATCAGCTACAGTCACCAGCTGGGGTTACACAAATATTCAAGAGAAATAAAAAATTCCCGATTTTGTCAGGAAAGCATAGATTTTGCATAGATAGAAATAAAACTGACTTTCCTTACTGTATGAACCTTGCACTCAAGAACAAATTTCTGTTTGATACTTACTGGGTAAACTCCTCCTGCAAGAGCTTTCCCAAGAACAACAACATCAGGCCTTACATTTTCATGATCACAACACAGCAATCTATAAATAGCAACACAATGATTTGCATAACAGCATTAGCAGGAAGACAATAAACTTTGTGAATTTTAATTGATAACTGCCCAAAAAAGCATAGTAGATTATAAATAATGGTAGGCCATGACATCCATGAGTACATTAGCATTGCCTATTACCAAAGTTTCTCAGCAAAAGTAGATTTGACAAGAATTGGAGAAAAACAATGACACATTTTAGTATAAGTATTGTAAACATTAGAATTTACTATGCAGGGGGCCAGGATAAGTGTGGGGGAGGGTTATAAGAAATGTTTTGAAACATGTAATACTGCTATGAAGCACTCCATGTTCATAAGTTAGGCATCTATGGTAATGAGAATGCAAACCACTCAAAAACATTTGTAGCAGACAAGAAAAGGTTTGTTCAAAATAATTGTTTGGAACATAATTTGATAAATTTTTTGCACAAAAACTAATAAGAAGGGGGGACGCTAATAAGAGCCGAGGTGGTCAAACATATTTTCAAAAATTAAGTGGTGGAGGGGGGTGGCAATTAGGTACATAGGAGTATCAGAATAGTAAACAAAATAAAGGCATTAAATCAAAAGAGCTGTTCTTCCTAGGGGCTGTGCTTGGTTGCCAACAACTGTTTGATTTCCTTTTTGAAATGATTTAGAGAGGGTAAGTTTCTGTATTGCTGAGGGATGTCATTCCACAGCAAGGCTCCTGTAAATTGGAAAATGTTCTTGGTACATTCTAGTCAAGTCTTTGGCAGATGCAAATTCTAACTATTTTCAGTTGAATAGCTTGAAATCTAGGACCTATTGGTAGATTTGTCTTGCAAGTTGTCTTGAAAATTACTACATAGGATTTTGTAAAACATGTTAAATTGAACCATCAACCATCTTCAATTACAGATAAGTCATGTGAATATGAATATACAGAATGAGTTAACTATTTCTTATGTGGTCTAACAACTTCACCATTTACTAGCTTTAAATCCTGAAACTTATTTTATGCAGCCAAAACCTAAGCTGGCTATGGGAGTACTTTGAAATTACTACAAAACATGAAGTTTTAAGATACTTTCACAGGACATTTAAGGCAGAAATAATTTGAGCTACCTTCCAGTCCTAGCAATGCCAGTTTGTACTTCATCTGCAATAAACAGCACCTGAAAGATGAATATTCATACTCTGCAATTTGGTTCAACCATGGGGGACTGGGTGGACTTGTCCCTCCAACTCTTGCCAAGGTCAATTTTCTAACTCATACAAATTCAATGAGAAAATGTTAGGATTGGGGTGAGGGACCTTGAGCAAGATTTTGAAATGGGTGTGGCAAGCAAATCCCATTGTAATTTTAGTGCATGACACCTAAAATCCCCCCAGTCTGTGATGGTTGCCCCCTGGGTGTAGCACTCTACAAGACTAACAATAATAGTGATCTTCAAAATGTGGTGATTGTATATATATTTTTGCTCAAAAAGTTCTTCATACAAAAGAAATACCATGCATAAAATGGGTGGATGCCAATATGCACAAAGTACATTCTCTACCATTACTGATTGATTGTTTGATTACTTAATCATTTGATCAATCATTCAATCAATCACTTAATCAATCAATTGATAGGAGTATCAAAACTGGGGTGCAGGGGACACTTGGACCCCATTTTTTGCATAAAACAGTATTTTTCACTAAAGGTGCCATAAAAGACTACTTTCCATTTGTTCATATTGCAAAAGCTTTGAAAGTGATGCTATAGCCAACAGATACCATAAATCCTTGAATTAGCCCTTTGGGGGCTTATTCATGTTCTAGATTTTTGCATGGGGGCTCACTCAAAGGGAGGGCTCATTCAAGGGTGTTTAAAATATTCCTGGTAGTTGGTAATGTTCCCATTGAAATTTTTCAACTCATAAACTATTTCTTTCATACTACACAAGCAAGCAATAGGATATTTTTTAAAGGACAGGCAAATTTTTGCTAATCAATGACTGCTTTTTATTTCCTAGCACTATAAAGTACTACCAAACTCTCAAATAGGTACAGTCATTTGCTAGGGTGGGTGTTTAGTCAAGGGGGGTTTATTAACGGTTTGTAGCTCTAGGGTGGGGGCATTTTGAGGGGGACTAATTCAAGGATTTGTAGTAAGAAGATTTCTGAGATCATCCCCAACTATAGTGAATAGGCTTTTCCACCTAAAAACCTGTTTAAATTAATCAAATGAAGTGGAATGAAATAAATAAAAGCTTTGAAAGGAAAAGCATCATCAGGCTATTTTAAATGGATCCAGTGGCATTTTTTATCTCAAATGAAACAACATTGATAAATCATTAACTACTCAAAGCTACAGCCATATCACCACATTTAATGTTTGGCAGAGAAAGCTAATTGAATTAAAAACTGGTAAACTCTATGGCTCTGAGTAATGCTCTCTTACAGACCTTTGGGCCTACAATGGAAACTTCACAATTCAAGGCAAAAGTGGGGTTGATTTATTTATTCCTTCCACTCAAAACAGTTATTCATTGATCCAAACCTAAATGTCACTTGAGTGATTGAATATCTCTGTCAAACATGATAATTGGAAACTTTACAATAGATTTGGCACTAACAGATACCATTAAAAAATGCCATTGAGGAATTTTAGTTTTTGCTCTTAGGGCAAGACAATTCTATGGACAATACAGCAGATGAAACAGTCACTAGTTTGGTACAAATGGGGATCAACAAATAGCAAATGAAACAATTCACCATAAAACAGCTCACAAATCATAGGCCAAGTGACAAGTTTTATAACTTACATTGTATTTGGTGCATAATTCACGAACCCCTGTTAAATATCCCTCATCAGGAACAAACACTCCAGCTTCTCCTTGAATAGGTTCAACCATGAAAGCAGCAGTGTTAGGATCTTTTATTGCTTCCTAAACTCAAAATTCAATTTATTACTGTTGATGAAAATAAATATGATTTTGATAAAGGCACTGTAGATAATGATAACAATAATGAAGACTGATAAGCATTAATGAAACTGATGATAACTTTGATGATAAGATGGTGGGAATAGAACTGGAAGATGATGAGAATAATGATTGATGATTGATGATTAATGATGATGATTGATGATGACTGTTGATAAGGGTTGATGATACTAAAGATGATGATGGTAATGAGGACAATAATAAGGCTGATGGTAATAAGGATGGTGATGATGATGATGATGATGATGATTACCACTGATGATATGATGATGATGATGATGATGATGATGATGATGATGATGATGATGATGATGATGATGATGATGATGATGATGATGATTACCACT
>OLMO02000297.1:3270594-3299571 GCA_900291935.2 Cassiopea xamachana
ATATATATATATATATATATATATATATATATATATATATATATATATATGTATGTATATTTATTTATATATAATGTAGTTATGTAGGTATAGCAATAACGCCATTGTTAAAGCTACAACCATCTTTAGGGTTGACAGGTGCTTATTGTCAAGATAGTTGAAAATATTTGCTATGCTGGCAGTTTGTGCATAAATAGGGGATTTATGCAGTAAATTAGGTTTTGCAGGTCAAACCAGTGACGGTAAATTTCAGCAAGGCATAGCTTATGCATCAAGTCTAAAATGAGGTGTAATTTTTTTATTCAGTACACGTTATTTTATAAGAAAACTGCCATTTTGCCTGAGCCTCGATTTTCTTAACTTTTCCCAAAATTGAGCCTAAGGTTTTCTTAAATTTTTCTTAACTTTTACTAAAATAAACTGGCCAAAATGGTTTGCAATTTCGTTATCAATATTTTATACTTGAATTTGAATTCCATCTTTAATATTTTGAATGCAGTAACGACGAAATATTGATTTTTGGCCAATAAAAACACTAAATTGTAGAATTTGAACCTCGTGATTTTCTTACGATTTTCTTAAGATTTTGACCACTTGAGCCTCATTTTCTTATAAACTTTTTTCTTATAAAAAACACGTGTATACAAAAGAATCAATTCAAAATAACAGAAAAAACCAGCTCAAAAAGTATACTGCTTTTGTATCTATCATGTCTTGGGGATGCTAAATGCCTTTCACTTTCAACAGTTCCTCCGTGTAACAGCATATAAAAACTATCATGTACAGTTGGCCTAAAGAAGAGAGCTGCTAGCCTTCTATCCTATCTGTACCAGTTAGGATCGGTTCCAGTCGTTTACACTGGATCTCAACTGAAACGAATCCAAACGGATACACATTGGAAAGCGATCCCAAGCTAGTACGGGTAGCGGAACCGTAATGGTACTGGTAAACTCAAAGCCTATCTGTTCCCATGCTGGTACGGATTCGTTTGGATCTGTTTTAGTGGAAAAAGGGGCCTTAATGAGACTATCTCCAGCGGGCAACGGCAAAGCCCAAAAGTGCGATGTTGAGGATTGCAAGCACATTTACTGTTCTGAAGGTACTTTTGGGACTCTGTAAAGTGGCGACGGAGACGTTGAACGCTAATTTTCCATTCTAACAAACAAAGAATCAAGAAACGCATCGAAAGCAAAATTGGAGCTAGGGAAAAACAAAGCACAACCTTGAGGGGGCAAGCAAGATCCCTTTTACAGCACAATTAGCAAAATAACCCGTTCAAATGATCCAACTTTTCATCCAAATCAATGATGGGTGAAGTAATAGATCGTTTTTAAACGGGGCTTAATATCCAAAGCCTTTGAAGTAGCTCTACGCGATTTAATTTCTAACTAAACTAAACATACCAATTACGAATAAACTGACGGAACGTGGGCATACTTTATGACATATTGTAGTGGGGGGAAGGGGTGGGCGCCGGGGGAGGGCTTTGAGGCTATAGCCCCCGTTGGAAGGTAAAAAACTACTTTTTTACGTATTACTAGTACCCTAAAACCGTCTTATAGCCCACCGGCGGAAAATTTCTGCCGCCACCCCACTAACTTCAGGCTGGATGTTTCTTAATATCTCGTCAAATTCAGCCTTAAATGTTTCTTAAATTTAAAGACTTCCAATTACAATAACGATCCAGATTAGGCAATTGTGATACAAGAAAAAGGATGCTAAGGTTTTGTGAGGTATGTAATTGATGTTCATTTTATATTCTTGCTAGTTTGATAAAAAAGAAATTTACCAGAAAAAGCAGTATTTGAAATTCGACCTGCTTACGTTTCTTAAATGTTTCTTAAATTCAGCCTGATACAGAAATGCCACTTATAAAAAACGTGTAGAGAAGTCAAGATACACCTGATAAACAGAGGGTGCTCTTACCTAAAATGAGTGTTTATATGGCAACTCAAAGTCATTAAGGAAGTTGAAGTGATTTCAGGCAGTATTGACTGTTATGGAAATAGGGTAAGCTTCATAATATGTACACCCAACTGTACTTGAAGGTGTGCAATGAATTCAAAAGGGAGCGGTCATAAGAGGGGGCTACAATTCTTGATTAGAAGTTGGGATGTGTCATTGAAGTATGCCCCCTAACGTGGAACTTCTCGATGGCAAGAATGTACATATCCAATACCTATTCTCAAATATAAAAACTACAAATTGTCTTAACAAATAACATAAGAAGAACTATTAAAACCAACACAATACGTGGTCATAAACGCAAGTATTTACGACAGTACTACATTCACTCTGCTAGAGCAGGGAATGGTTATTACCTACATGCTCTCACTACCACGCGCCACAATCAACGTTGTTGGCACACAAAGTTTATTTTGCATGTGCACCTTGAACAACAGCATTGGGCTCAAGTGAAATTTGCCGGTGGCAAAACGTCATATTGAAAACAATTAAGGGACGAACCATTACTCAGTGATGTGCCTATGGGGAGCAAAGGGGACGCTCCCCCAAACATGTAGGAACTTGTAAGACAGTTAGTCATGCTGCAGAAGATTTCGCATCCCATTGATGATACTGTTTTCCGTAACTGTGGTTATAAGTTGGTCAAATGTTTACAAAACGCGCACCTCCAAAGGAATTGTATAGGCCCGTCTCTTCTATTTTCTAATACATAGGGGTGCGAAAACCCGCGAAAAAATGAAAGGTGCTAAATAATTCCTAGATGTTATGCCCTGGGGTTTCTTTTCCTATTTGGATTTGAAGGAAAAATTGCTTGGGCAGCAGAATCAATTTTGAAAAAAATTGCTTGCCAGGAAAACAGAAAAAAATATTTCTGGTCTGTCTGAAGAAAGTGATATCACCCGTAATAATGGTTCCTCCTTCCTTAAACAAAGAATGGCTATAAAACTCTTATTTACAAATAATCTACAATAGTTATATACAAGGCTACAGCCATGCCAGATGTTGGTATTCTTTAGGCTGGGAAGTAGGGTTCTTGACTGAACCCATCCCATTAATCTGGTTAGACACTTGCTGGCCATAATAATCAACTTGTTGAAATCCTGGTACCACCATAGGGTTCACGCCAAACATTGCGTTCGTTCCTAATGAGTTGAAGCCGGTCCCATAACCCAATGTGTTGTTCTGACCGGCGAACACTTGCTGTGTATACGGAAACTGCGAGCTAGGCACAACTTGCGGTTGCGCAATTACAGGTACGAATGTTTGCTGATTGGAGAAGTATGGTTGCGCATTACCGATCTGTTGTTGTTGCTGCTGAAATGTCTGGTGACCCTGTGGCACAAATGAACTTATCATATTAACACTTTCTGGTGGAACAGTTTGATTTTGGAACTGTTTGTTTCGGTTGAACGAACCGCTTTGGTTCAATCTAGCGTTAGGCCTATCTTTTGGGGCAACTATTGATATGCTTTGAGGCTCGCTAGTATCTACATGTTGCGAATTTGGTGTAATATTATGTGTCACATTTTCCGACGATGTTTCAACATTTTTGTTCTCACATAAAGACTTTTTCTTATTTTTGTCTTTTAGTTTCTTCTTTTTTAATTTTCCATCTTTCTTAGTCTTTTTCTTAACGCCACCATCTTTCACACCTTTAAGTCCGGTATCAACATTTTCAGCACCATCCTTTCCAGCTTTCTTGCTAGCTTTCTTTCCCAGTTTCTTTTTCTTTTTGATCTTTGTTTTGGTCTTTAGAGAAGTTCCATCCTCAGTTTTGCTTACAACTTTCTCCTTACTATCCGGATCAACTGTTCCGGACTTCTCCTTTTGTACATTGCCCCCGGCAGCAGTAGAAGTTGGTGGTTTATTAGCCGTGGTTACGGAAGGTTTTGAGGGTGACCCGCTAATCTCAGAGGGTTTTGTTGTAGGTTTGGCCTTATAGAAAGGAGATTTCATATCTAATGAAGGTGGGTTTGGGACACATAGGAGTTTCTGTCTAGTATCTACTACAGTCAAAGATGATTTTGATGAAGTTGAGGTGATATTAACCACTACAGAAACAGGGGTGTTTGGTACTGATTTTATTATGGGCCCCGGAGAGTTGCAATCCCCTGATTGACTTAACCCTGGAGTAGCAATAGTTGTTTTTGAAATAATAGGGGAAGTAATTGTCTTTGTGCCAATTAGAACACCTGTGTTTCTTACGATGGGAGAAGTTGTCGTCTTAAGAGAAGTACATACAACTGTTCCGGTTTTGGTGCCAATTTGAACAGTGGTACTTTTTGAAGATACAATTGTGACTTGTCCAAAAGGAGCTGTGGTTCTGTTCGTCCCAACTCGGGCAGATTGACTTGATTTTACACCGAATGTCACACCAATTGTCACTTTGCTGCAAACTGGAGTTGTACCAGTATTGGCACTAGCATATGGTACCGCTTCTTTGGTGATAGGTAACACAGCTGGTGCTTTTATGACACTCGAAATTGCAATAGCACTAGTAGCTGATGGAGCTACAGCTCCTGTACTAATTGCTTCTAATTCATTACCAGAAATGATTTTTGACCCTTGACTTTTTGAGATTGGATTTAGGGTGGGTGCATTTGTCGTCACACTAGGTTTGGTTGGACCTGACACGAGACCCCTCCCTGAAGATACAATATCAATAGCACCCTTTGTTTCTTTCTTAGTATTTTCAACATCACTCTGAGTAGTGTCCTTTCCAGATCCTAATTCACTATTCTGAGTCTTAACAGAAATACTTCTATCATTGCTCTCCACTGTGGTACTTCCATTGAAATCCAACTTTGAATCTAAAGATCCAGAATCAACTAAAATTGTATGACTAACAGTGTCAAACTCCTTTTCAGAGCTCACTGTGTTACCTTCAGCCTGCTTTTCACCAAACATCTTTACCTCGTCATCTTTCTTAGGAACTTGGCTACATACAATTTCTTTCTGTCTCTCCAATACTTCATCCTTTAAGCTTTGCCGAGCATTTATCATTTCTACATCTATTTTTGCCACGTGATTACCGTGTGCAAGGCTTAGTGGTTGGTCAGAATCATCCAATAGCAATGACTCTTCATCTAGATCCATTGGATCCACTATACAATCATCATCTATTTTATCAAGAGATGCAACTAAGTCATCCAAATTCTCTTCAATATCATAATACGAAATCCCCTTCGCTTTTGCTGCATCTCCTGAATTTGAAATCTCTGGTTCGTTCTTTCTGACGCTTTCTGTTGCTCCATTTTCTGGCACAAGTAACGAATTTTCTTCTCTAGCTGCTGTTCCAGATTTCTCCTCTAAACCAACTTTAGGTGGTTGAAGTACCTTCTCCTCCAACACACTGTTCTCGTTTTGCTTCGTCTCCAGGTTTTTAGTATCATAAGAGCTTTGGGCAAGTATTTCACTAGAAACAGGTTTCCAAGACTTTTGAAGTGACTGCAAAATCAAAGACGTTGTATGCGATAACTTTGAAAAAACAGATGGTTTCTCAGCCAAACCTGATTTATCACCAATTTCAATTGCATCTACCAACTTTTCTTCCATCACTGAAGACACTGTTGCAACTTTTCCTGGGTCAGGAACCGATTTGACATCATGCCCAGGAACTTCATCTTTGCATGGTACTGCAAACACATCAACAGATATCTCTTTGCCATCCATGACAGAAGCCCCTCCTTGTACCACAACTTTCTCCAATGCTTCCTCATGTGGTACATTGTTTGCAGTCTTCTGTTCCTCTGGTGGTACTGAAAGGAGAATTTCATTCTTTTCACTCCCAATTGAATTAGTACTATTGTTGGATTTTTCCACTTTATAATCCCCTACAGACTGTGCTAATTCTGGCTTTTGGTCTTCAACTTTTGGCTCTGAAGTATTTTCTGGTATGCCCTTCCAAAGAACATCATTATTATCTTGAGTCTGAGCAGATGTTGGTGAAGCCTTCTCCTCAAATGATGCTGGTGATTTGAAAGTAGCTGGCTTTTCATCCAGTTCTGGAGAGGCAGGTTTTTGTGCTTCATCAGGCTTTGGCTTGCTTTCAACAATAGGTGATGACATCTTTTTGGAACCTGAAAGAAGCCATTCAGAAACAATTAAACTACTAGGGGGCTGGAAGATATTTGAAGGGGTCATTAAAAACTTTGGGCTTCAATGGGGGGGTCACTGAAAATACATTCACAGCATGGGGGCCATTAAAAAATTAGCTGAAGTTTTCTTCAACATTTATTAAATCAGTCAAACTTTTATTAACATTGTCTGCAATATTCTTCAGTTATGTATATAAGATATAGCATAGTAGACAAATCTTGACTGGCTGTTGGTGAGCTCCCAATTGGGGAATCTTCTCAACTTTCAGCCAATCAGATGGCCAGGATCTCCAACTTCACTCCCCCTCTTTCAAAAAACCTGGTGTAAAATAAGTTAAAAGCATAAAAGCCAATTCAAACTTTGAATGAAAATGCAGCTAATAAAAGGGCTCCTTGGGTTAAATTCTGAAGCTTATCTCAAAACAAGAAGCCACTCTTAGGTTTCATTAATTTGGATACCTTGGCTACAGTATCAAAATTGATTAAATCTTGCCTAGTGATAAAAATAAATAGCTGAGTTTCACAAATTTACAATGAAAGAAGGGACAAGCTTAACAATTAATAAGCAAATTGGGAACACTAACATAGAAAGAGCTATTCCATTAGAAATACCCACAATCTATTACAAGAGTTGTTCTACAAAGCCTATATAACAAATTGGCAACAAATCCCAATAGCCAAATCCTAGAGCTCCTCACTAAAGAAGCATTGTCTACTACCTTAAAATAACCAGTTATTTTGATAAATGGAGTTATGCTTCTGAATTCACAGTTAAATGTGTTGATATATGTTGAAAAGGTATTGTTCATAATGAACCAAAGAATTATAACATGAAGTAGGAAATGGGGTTTGAGGTGCAAGAAGTGGCTTCTATTTGGTTGGGGGGGGCAAAAATATCTTGACTTTTGCATCTGAATTCAGAAAGCACTTTATTTGTTTATAAAGAAGCCACTGATGGGGGCAAGTGTTGTGTGCCCCCTCAAGTGTTTTCTACTAAGTACAAGGACATCCTCTCAAATTTTGGAATAAGGCAGCACTTCTCAAATGCTGGGATGTGCACCTTTGAGGGGAATGATGTGATGCTAGGTGGGCATGTCTGACTCTAAGAAACATGTATATTTATACAATTTTCATAGATAGTGATCATATTTGCAAAATATTTTCTATTTCTTTTTCTATCATGGGGGACAGGGGCTTTGAAAAAATTAATTGAAGAGCACTGAATAAGGGGTAAATCCAGTGAGTCCAATAATGCTATTTTCCTTCAAAGATGTGTCTTCTGTTGTCAAGTAGTTGTTTAAAATGAAACCAGGTTTTGAAGACTTATTTACTTTCATAATAAAGACAAAAATGGTTGCCTTCAAAAATACTCTGGAGCGAATAACATACTCACTACAATGGTTATATACAAAAGCAAATTGGAAGTACTAGGGTCATGTGTGTCAAAACCTTTCAGGATTTCAAAAAGAGAACTGTACTACTTTGCAGTTTAAACCACTAATACCATGCAACTTTTAGCAGCAATTTCATCAGCAGTATTTCAAAAGCACCTTCCTAACCCAAAAATCACTAAACAATCAAACAACAGCAAATTAAACCTTTCTAAAATCATACCTTGATATCTCCTGTTGTTAAACCCATCTGGGATGTCATCTTCCCTTACTTTCCTCTTTCTCCCTTCCCACATCATACCTTGGTCACCAGTACCATATCTGTACCCAGGAGGTGGTGGTGGTCCTCTCATAGGAGGTGGTGGCATTCGTCGCCCAGGAGGAGGTAAATATCTCGGTGGTATATCATCATCCCTCTCAAAATAGCCTTGATTGCCGTAGCCATAACTTCTGTCTAGACCCAAAAGGAAATCATCATGAGCCGAATAATTCATGTAACCATCATTATACCAGTTGAATTCATCAACTGATCCCCAACTGTCATTGTGATGGAATGCTGGCTGAGAGAAACTGTGCGGAAATGGGGGCCTATCATCAAAGTCAAGATTACGGTTGAACTCATCACTAACTGGCCTTGGCACAGGCCTGTTGAAATGCCTTGAAACTGTCTCTAAAAGAATATTTGTCATTCTACGATGCGCTCTTTCATTCCAATGCACACCATCGTTAGCTCTGTGGTGTGTAAAATGTCGAAAAACATCAGCAAAATCAGCTATTGGAATATCCTCATGGCTCATGATTTGTCGAGCAATGTCATTACACCTTAAGACCTCATTTATTTTGACTAAATCTTTACGATCTTCTAAAAACCCTGCTTTGGATCTTATATCCACAGGTGGTGTTGTTGTCCAAGCAAACAGCACAGTTGGGTGCAACTCTTTGAGCAATCTGACAAGCTTCTTCAAATTTGGACCATAACCCTCATAACCTTTCGTGCCATACCTATGAACATCCCACAGACATGAGTTCATGAATATTATGTCTGGCTTCATGAGTTTTTTTAGTACCATTTCTATATACTCACCAAAACAAGCAGTGATGAAAAAGTAAAGAACTTTAGTTTGACTATCAAATAGGAACTTTCGTACTTCTCTATATTTTGTAGAGTTTGTCATCTCTCCCTTCCTCCCCCCTTCCATCAGTTCATCACCAAGAAAGCACAATTCCCCCTAAAACAAAAATAAATTTACCATCAAAAAATGTTTTTTAAGAAAAAACATAATCAGTGAAACAGAAGTATGATAGGAATGCAAATTGAGACCCAAATTGATAATTGGGGAATCCTAACCTATGCAAGAAATTGGCATGAAATGCAATGAAAAATATGATATCCTACACACATGCCCAGACAAATGATAAGAACTCACAAGGAGTGCCATAAATCCCATGCCTTAAATGGGAAGTTTTGCTTAAGGTCAAAGATTCTAAAAGAGTTGGATATACTCATAAACTGGTGTGATGGCCCAGTGGCTAGAGCATCTGCTTCACAATCCGAAGGTTGTATGTACGAGCCCTGGCCAAGTCATACCAAAAACTTTCAAAATGGTACTCACTGCTTTCTTGTCTGGTGCTTGACAAATGAGAAAGGAGTGGGAAGTTAAACACGCGGAGCTACCAGTGGACCATTCCCCCGCTGTAGCTTTCACTGCATGCGCAGACACATGGCCTAGGGCTACCGAAACATTGCCATTGGCCCGGGAAGGACTTTGACTTTTGATACTTGTAAACACATATTCTATTGACAATAATTTCACCCTATGACATAAAGGCAAATTTCCATATTTGCTAATACTGTACACCTTATCATGCCTAGAATCAGCAAGGGTTTCAATATGATTCAGTCTGTGATATTTACTCTTTTCATGGCTTGATATATCATACCTTAGCACGCAATTCTTGGTCTGTCAAGTATCGTTTATCTTGAAACAACAGAACAAGATCTTTATACATTGATCTTTGAACTAGAAGAGAAATTTATTTCAATCCAAAAGGAGCAGAGGGAAATGAGTTAATTAGAAAAATTAATACAAAATGCCTGCTCTATTTTGGGGGTTTGTATAACAATAACAGGGTTCATACGCAATATATCAATCAAAATTCCCTGATGATTCCCTGACTTTTCCTGGACTGGTAGACAAAAACATTCACTTTTTCCCTGACCCCCATTTCACATATTTACAAAAATAAGTAAAGAAAGTAGAGCCTAATAGATAGGTAATGCATATTATACTTGTTATTTCACAAAACAAAGCATAAAGTTCACATTTACAGATTACAATTAAAGCAACAACTTTGTAAACAACCATGCCAATAGTTACTGAAAATGATATGATGACTAGATAATATGTTTTCCCTGACCTTTCCCTGACTTGGATACAAAATGTTGAAAATTCCCTGACTATTTGAGGTTTTCTCTCACTTTTCATAAAAATGGCCTATTTCCAGGCTTTCCAGGATCAGTATGAACCCTGTTTATAATCCTGGCCAATTTGAAGACCCCCTTTTAATTTCAATCTCCCTTTATTAATTTTGGCAATTTTGGAGGTGTTTTAAATTTGGGTAGAGCATTTTTCCGCAGACATGAATGTGGGGACTGCATTCAGATTCAGTTAATCATCCTGGCTTACATTTTGCGGTTTTGAGGTGATATTAGCATTTCATATGTATATGTATGTTGTAGAAAATTGTAAAAATTCCCTGACTATTTGAGGTTTTCCCTCACTTTTCATAAAAATGGCCTATTTTCCAGGCTTTCCAGTTCAGTATGAACCCTGTTTAATAAATAATCTTACACAATCATATAAAAGTCAAAGACATCTTAAAGAATGATAAGCATAATAAGCAGCTTAAATTGACAGAGGGGGCATGGATTTATAAGTAAATTATGTTATAAGCAAAACTGGCACTGCATAATCACTTTTTATAACAATAAAGTTTACAAGAACATTGACGCTCAGAATCACTTAACTTTAAGAATAATTCAAGAATGCAGTGGAAACCCACATAAAAGAGCCAGTGTTTATAAGAACCTTAAGGCTGCAATTTCATCTTTTGAACCCTCTAAGTAAGAACTCCAAAGAGGCTGAAACGGGGATTGGTTTGTAAGAAGATAGTGCTTTACTGCTCAAACAGTTTTGAAAATCTGCAGATCTCTAAACATAGGACTGAGTGCTATAAAAAGCTTTCATTACTCAGCCCCTAAGGACTAGGATAATACACCTAAAGATATACGTGAGTTCCAACAATAAATACCTTCAAAAGGCAACTGAAATTGTTTTTGAAGAGCAAGACAAAACTAAACATGACCCCTGGAAGAGCAGCTCCACATTGAATAGGTCTTTATTTTTGTTGCTATCTGAATGGCTACCTTTCATTATGTATAACGTAGTTCATAATTTTTCCTTGATACTAATTATGCTGAAGGGTTTTGGGTAAAGAAAGTTCAATGCTGGATTTTTGAACTTTTCGACTTTGAAAGTCGATAAATCAAATGTAGTTAAACTCCAATAATCTGAATGTAAAATGTTTTGTTACATATATTATGTTGGCCTACGGTAGAATCCCGCATAAAAGAACCTGCATTTATAAGAGCCTTGAGGCTGCAATTTCATCTTTTGAACCCTCTAAATAAGAACCCCAAAGAGGCTGAAATGGCGAATGGCTCTTGCACATTGGGCTTCATGCTAGTTTAAAACTTCAAGAGTATAAACCATCATAGGCTGTTTGTGTACAGTTAATTTTTAACAAAAAAAGCCACACACTGTTACCCTTCCAACATTACAAGAACTCGTAAGACTTTTTCAGAATTTTTCAGTCATACAACAGATTGCTAGATTACTAAACAAGAACTCTGACCTAAAGATCTTCTTACAAATTTTCAAGAGTTCTTGTTCTGAAAACTATGCTAATACATAAGGGATGTACTGTATATAAGAGTGCCTCTCAATTATTCCTTGCAAAGAGAACAAATTATTTCCCTGCCCTACCAAGAGAAAGAAATTATTTCGCCCCCCTCACTTGCCTTGGTGACTATAAATGAGATCACTATCTACAAAAATGCTTGCCTTGGCATCACATTGTTAAGAGCCTTACACGCTGGTATTGAGAATACCAACCAATTACTTAAGAACTTATCCAGACTGCCCAGGAAAAACCTAGGTTCTTCTATGTGTCTTTCTACTGTAATGCAAGCCTAAAGCTTCATTAAGACTTTGAATCTTTGTAAATCTGAGCTATAATACAAAAAATTTTAAAATATTGAGGCTCAGTGAAAAGTGAGATGTTCCTGTAAAAAAAAGTGCAACACAATAATGCACAATCTCAGTGAATTATTGGAGGTCATGCCCTCCCTGTGCAACCCCTAACTGTCTACAGGCCTTTAGAGTTATAAATATGAAGAGAAAGTCACTGAATATGTAAATTAGCAGTCTAAGTTTTTGCAATACCACAAATTGTTGATAAATGGAAATATAAGTGTGCTTCTTTCTCCATGAGAAAATCATGCAGAAAGCCATCCGGAATAAGAATTAACACCTCCTGGGTTTTTCTATAAAAGGACCTTCTCTACTCCATCCAATAGCATAACCATGTACTTTCCATGCATTGGCAATTCTAACTGTGCTTTGTTTACGCTCAAGGTAAACAATGCTAAAATATGCGTAATTCCAAATCTGCATAGCATTTAAGTTCACTTCCAAGAAAACAGTGCAAAACTAACCGAATTGAAAAAACTGTAGAGATATTTCACCTTTTACAAAAAGCAAAAATAAAATAAAATAGCAAACTTATTGGTGAGTACCCACGTGGTGAACGGAAAGCCAATTATGATAATCAACCCCCAACCCCAACACCAAATATAGACGAAATTCAGGGGACGTATTCCACGATATGCACAGGCCTAGTGCTTAGTTAAACTTTAGCCATATTACAAGAAACAAAAACTTCTATGCAAATGATTTGACCAGACTAGCGTAACAGCCAAGCAGTATCAATATGCTCACGGCCCATCTGCAATTCTCTAGGCCAAAACGAAACGAGTATATAAATATATATAAAATAACAGTACAGGCTACCAGAAGTTCATGAACATAGAATACCTGAATCGCCAATATAAATGACGGTCTTTCCCTTGAGAAGTTCGCGGACATCTTCAGGAAGGAAAATTGCCGACATTATGCCTCAAATTTGTACCGAGGACATCTGCTTGTGCGAATGCTTGCGTACTCCACCATCTTCCAGACTTTCGCATCTCTTGCGCACACATGCGAGAGCCTGGAACTCAATAGATACTGAATTGAATTTACCAACCCTCGACATATTTGGGCAGAGAAGGGTGAGACCAAACTTCAATAGGCTAGCAAGTTTCTTCTTTTCACGCATCCTTTGGGATCTAAAAACACGCATCGTGTCTTGTCTCTTCGGTGGTACACGAATTTGTTCCAAACACAGCTGGAGGAAGTGTCCTGGAGGGGCAAAACAGTCACGTAAATGGAGGAAATGTCTGGGTGGCAAAACCTGCCTGTGTAGTCACTTTGGAGGGGCAAAAGCCTTATTTTGCTATGCAAATCTCCAGGCTAATAATTCTTTTGGGGGGAGGGGGACAAAGCCATGCAAATTTTTCAACATCTGCATGGTATGAAAATATGATGTTCTGGTTTGCTTTATGAGGCCCTCAAACCCTGTAGCATTGGGTGTTATGAGACACCTTGGACCTTGAGGCCCTGCAGCACTTGCCCCCTGCTCCCCCTCTCGACCGTCCTGCTAAGCAGTTAGCTTTTAACAGCAAAGAAGTCGATCCAAAATGCGACTTAAGCAAAATTGCTTGCGTTGAACTTCTGGCAACTTAGACAGCTACATTGATGAAGCACCCCCTTTGTCCGAATTTATCTTAATTGATCAAGCACACTCCTTCTCTGCGAATGGCGCCCTTACCCGAACGGCACCTTACCTTTTACGAATGGCACCCTATTTTTGTCATTTGTTATTATCATTGTTAGTATTGTATTTTAAACAGGGTCCCACCGTCTTTGCTGAAAGGTCCCCCTACTTAAAGAATTTCAAAATGAAATGAAAATGAAGGCAGCTGTTAGAGTACTAGTTTCGTTGTTATTGTTAATTACGTAATGGTGTGTACTGTGTCGTTTCTGCTCAGTTGTGTAGTAATCATTCACACTCATGTTATTGTGTCACACGTCATCTCCATAGCTGCCATCATCATGTCTTTGTTTAAAAGTAATTCTATTGTCAGTGTAATATGGGTGTGTTATCCGTATGCTGTGCTGTTCCTGTCAGTGAAGTCAGTCGTACTTCAGTCTCCGTGAAGTGTAGTTGGATCTTTTTGAAATTGCCATGAGAAGTTGCTGTATTTGTGGTCGTTTTGAGTTGTAGGTTCAAGTTGCTGTGTGGAAGCCAGTGAGCTGAAGTCGTTAAAGTTGCTGGTTACTGTTTCCTTATTATAAATATTGCCTTTGCTTTATGTTCGTTGTAGCCGTACAACATTGCTAAACTTTGGTGACATTTGTAAACATTGGACATTTGTTTGTATTTGTTTTAGTTTCGTATATCATTGTTTCGTGTGATACCATAATTGCTGTGCTTCTGGTGCTGTTACATCTGGATAGAAGAACTCAAGTAGTTTTACGTTGGTGCCCCGTGTGAGCAACTCGTGTCTTCGAAGATGATATCGCTGGAGGATGTTAAATGTCCGAACGCTTTACAGCTATTCAGTTCGCTAAATTAAGAAATTTCAATGAAACTTGTACAGATCTAAAATGTAGCCAAAAATTAAGAAACTTTTAGTACTAGGCCTTGAGCTAGGTTTCTTATAAATAAAGCGTGTATCCTTCTTAATAATTTGAAACCTTTAGGTTAGTAAATTTAGGGAGGGCTGGATTTTTCAAGATTGCTTAGTTGGGGGTTGTTTAATAACTGGAAATAGGTGGTGAAATTTTCAAAATCTGCAAGCGGGGGCGAGGGCCCCCTTCCTATTTGGATCTAAAGAGTACCTACTTCCTGATGTGCCTCCATCTCGATATAACATCAAGGCTAATGCAAGTGTGGTACCATAGATGTTTAAGTTCTTGACCTCGGCAAAAACGCTCCCCGTGAACACTATCCAAAAGCTAGTGATACAATAAGGCTCTAAAACACGTGACAAACCATTATGTAATCTTTATCATGATTGGTCAGTGCGCTTGTTTTGCACCAAAAACTGTGGCTTTGGAGGGCAAAACAAACGAATTGACCCATCACAATAAAGATGACGTAATGGTCTGTCAAGTGTTCTAGAGTCATTCGTTTTCAATTTTTCTTTCTTTATTGAGTGCACTTGTTGCGTGCCACTTTGCATGACAAAATGCACCACGAGTGGCGCGCGGACCTCTAGTTATGGTGGCCTAATTAAAAGGATGATTTTTCTTCTCTCCTATACTCCAATTGTTTCTATGATAAATATACGTTAAAAAAAATAAACAAGAGGTATAAGTGGACCGATCTTGCAATTCAGTAGAAGGAAATTTAACAGCAGAAGTCATAAAACCTTATAAAAACAAACAGATATGTTTATAGTTGGAGTAATTTTCACCCATGAATTCAATTAAATTAACAGTGTTTTATCCGAGAATTTGAATTCAATAAACGATAAGTCTCTTGACTTTCGACCTTTGCTTTCACCTTGCCAACACACCATGTAAATGCAGCAATTCCTCGGGCTGTAAAATAACTTTGTAAACTTCAGGCTTGGAACTCGTGTTTTTCAAGGGGATGGATAGTCTGCCTACCAAAGCAGGGTCAAGTCTTTCTCCAATGACCTACAAATTCAAACACAATATTACAAACTCGCCGTTGTTTTTAAGATTGCAGGAAGGACGGATGGCGCCAGGGACTTTCAAGCAATAACATGAGACCAAGGGTGTCTAGGAGGGGGCACAGCCCCCTTGTTGAAATTATGGGAGATATTTTGAGGGGGCTCAGCTCCTTTTATCGAGCATCTTTTAGGCTGGATAAGTTCATAGCTACGCATTTCTCAAAGAAGAAGAAAGGAAAGGTAAGCTCCTATCAATAGAAAAAGAATGCTAGAACCCTATACCTGCTTTCTCCTTCTTCCAATACTTTCACATGCACTGGTTTGAGAAGCACATTGTAGTGCATGCAAAAAATGGGCGTGGTTAAAGGCGTGGTCCATATATCTCCCACAACACAGCCGCCCTTGTTGTAGTTTTAGGACGACATCACTGCATAAGACTATTCCATGAGACTATTCCAAGACTATTCCACAAGACTATGCCAGAGTCAAAAGACTTACGGTTTGACTAAACAAATGTTTCTCAAATAGTGGGTCGTGATAAAATGCTAGAGGGGGCGCGTATTACCCCGGGGAACAGGCATACATATACAAGTTTTATAGATAATGGTCTTATTTATAGCGAGTGGAGGGGGCGAGAAAATTTTTCTTTTTTCATCTGGAGGCCTTGCAAAAAATAATTGAGAAGCACTGGACTAAACGTATCAACTCGACTCGAGCCATCAGCATGAAAATATAGGAGGGGAAGGACATTGAATACTAAAGCTAGGATCAACAATATCCTCTTTCTTCAGGAATTGATAATTTCTATCAAAAGACATTCCGAAAATTGAAAGTGGTATTTCTGAATCGTCTCTAGATAGAGAGAGATCAATGACGATCCAAGCCATGCTGTATTGATCTGGTGTTTGGATACGCAATGAAAGAGTAAGTAAAAGACACATCTTACTGTGGTCTCTTCAGTTTACCTTTGAATACTCAGGTGAGTAGAAGTTCTTGCATGATGACGCAACACTAGCTCCCGGAAGCTCCTTCGTGACTACGTCTTGAATCTTGCGTTGCAGCTGTTGAGCAATAAACATGCACAGAACTTTACACATCAAGTCATCATGAGGAGAACTGACGCAGATAGGGCTATTGGTAAAGATATATCCTACATTTGTAGTATAAAGCTACGGTATAAATTAAGTTCTGTGCTGCCCCGTATAATGCTAATTTCAGGGTAACCACACTCTCTTTTGTATGAATGAAGTTTATAAGAATACTAAGGCTCAAAATCGTTGAAATTTAAGAATAATTTAAGAGCAATGCAAGGCTCAAGCTTCATCAAGACTTGGAATTTCGTGTATTTGAGCCATAGTACTGCTTATAAATTAACTTTTCCACTATTGATACAATATTTGTTATTGATACAATATGAAGACTTAAATTTAAGAACAATGCAGGGCTCAGGCTTCATCAAGACAAGAACTTTTTGTACCCTATCTATAATACTGCTTTCAGATGTACTTTTGCATTATCGATACATAAACTCTTGCTTCGTTGTGTGATGAAGCAAAACATCAACAAAGGTTAGAATATATTCCTTAAATTTTTAGACGAAGCTACACCTTTGGTATTTAAGAATAATTTGTAATAATTACTCTAGGCTCAAAATCGGAAAAATTTAAGAATATTGAGGCTCGGAGAAAGTTAGAAAATCTTATGAACAAAGAGTGTATAGAAAAGGAGGTCTAAAGAGTGAAATATCCGTGTACCAATAAATCCCTTGTGACACTACCTTACAGTAGAAGAATTGCTTCATTTCACCTTAGCAAAACAGTCCTGCACAGTTATCTCGCTCTTGTTATTAATGAAGAGAAAATGAAACTAATGAACAACACAGCAAATGAATTTTCATGAAATAAGAGAACTATCAAACTGTCAAGATTCTGTAAGAAATTAATATCTAAGAAAGAATTTTGAAAAAGTTTGGAAGCATGACTGATGAAGCATAAAGTACGTCAGGATTCTTTAAGTACAAGAAAAGATATTTCATGACAAATCACAGAGGACGTTGAAGGAAGGTTGAAATATATTTCGTGTAATATTTTAACGATATTTTTTACAATATTTTTTACATGATACTCCTTCATTGACACATAAACAGAGTTATATATATGCAAAAAAACAAAAATAAGACAAAGCAAATATTTAACTGTTCCAACAGGAGGTCATGGCTTCGGGATAGTTCGTAAATCTTAAAGCATAACATATAGGCCAAGGGTGGCCAACCAGTGCGAGGCTAAGAGCCGCATTAGTTACCGTGATGCTGTGAAGAGCCACACCAAACTAATGGAGATACATGAGCATCACCCCCAAAGTTTCCTCTCACGCGAATATATCTTATTGAACTCAAGTGAAGTAAACATATATAAGAAACACAATCTTCAATTTAAGCGCAAGGGCAACATGAAACTAGGCAAAGAGCCACATGCGGCTCGCAAGCCGCGGGTTGGCCTCCCCTGATATAGAGTATCGATACCTCGTCTTTCTGCTTCCTGAGTTTCAGCAGCAAGTCCTTTGTTTCAATCAGTTGATTCATCGGTGCAGCACTGCCTGTTGGAATGCCTGTTCCTAAAAACGAAAATTTGGGGAGCTATAAAGAAATACGGAGCAGAAGGTATGGGGCTGAAGAAATTTAACAGGGTCGCTATTGGGGCACTTTATGAGACGGTACATTGGGCATAAGGGGCAATTCACCCGTTTTGTAACGCCAGATCTCACTAATCTATGCAAGCGTGTGTGCGCCGCTCGCAGGCACAAAATACTTTTAACTAGGCCGGCGTAAGAAATACTTTTATTGAGGGCTGCGTAGCGCCTCTGAGGGGGAGGAGAAGTACCTCGATATATTGCGCTATTGTTTAATTTACATGGGGGACTATGCTACAGGCTTTACGAGAGGGAGAGAGGGGTCTAAGAAACGGTAAATTTGGCGGTACGTAACGGGTGAATGACCCCCTAATCAAACAATCATCATTTCCTGCAAGGGGGTATGTAAAACTGTAGTGAAATTTCAAACCTCTACCGCGCTAGTCTGCTTCATATTCAATGAAGACTCCCTTAGTTTGCCATATGAAGACTCCCTTAGTTTCCCTATTCTACAATCGAGACTGAATTCCGAAGGACTATAATAAAATCAAAACGACTAGACAAACTTGAAATTAGTTTGCGTATACCATAACAACTCTTCATCTCACCTGGCTTCCTCTTGGTAATGTCAACAACTTTTGGGCAAGCGCATAATGATTTCAGATTCTATGGGACAAGGTAATGAACAAAAAAATTAATACCATGGGAGAAATGAATAAAATACTGAAAATAAAAGCTAAAATTCAATAGTAGTTTTGTTGTTTGTAGCTCGATCCTGATGAGGTCAAATCAGAAAACGATATCTACTACGAGAATTTAGATCGACACGGTCTTAAATTTGACGTCCATGTAATACAGATAAAGTTGAATATGGAAAAGGGAACTTTGGCCTTTCTTGATGTCTTCATCGCTAATAAAAACCCTACTAATCTTATAGCTTCAGTCTATCAAAAAAGGGCTTTGATAGGTGTCCCTACTAATTTTTACAGCTTCACTTTTTCAAAATTCGGTAAAGATAAAAGTTCAGTTGTAAAAAGCACTTGACTATGATGAGGAACAAAGCGTAGAAACATGTTTTCATAAAAATGCCGTCAAACAAGAATTTCAGTGTTTTGAAAGAGTATAAAGGCTCATACGGATTGTACTATATACAATTTTTAAGTAAGTAGTTTTGAATATGTTATTCAATATGATTTTTCCAAAGTCTCTCAACATAATGAAGTTGATAATACACGAATAAAAACGACTAAGTTTTTAGATTTCCAAGACATGTTTCAGCTTATTGCTCAAACCATCATCAGTTGAAATGAGTAAGGTAACGTTACAATAAATAAGAACTTTACACTATCAATCGAATATATTAATCGCAAAGAGGAATGAAAGAAATGAAAAAATAACGAGGCGGATAAATAACGAAAGCTAACAACTCAACGAATGATTTCAATGTTGTAGCCTTTCCCACGTGATAATCATTGCCTTCGTAACTTGTAAACTGTGATAAGTGCTTGCTGAATCCAGTACCTTGAAGTAACTTTCACTATGCAAGTTTAAACGAAGTTGAATTCGTCAAGTGTTTGAAAATATGTAAATTCTTCTCGGTGAACAAATGCTCGCGCAATCGCGTAGATGAATGACGAAACAACTCGTGTAAACAACTTAAAAAGCTCCTTCAAATAGGAATACTTACAGTAAGAAGATTTGAAGTCTCCTTCGCTACGTCCTTGAAAGCTACAGGGGCTTTTGCTTCTGTATCTTGTATGGTTTGGGGCTCGACTCTGATTGGTGAGGTGAATATTTTCGGCAATGAGGCCAGCTCCTCCTGATGGGCAAAATTAATTTCTGTTGTCGATAAAACTGTATAGAGTGATTAATGTCTATACAAATAGTTGCAAACAATGAGAGCCAATAAGAGATCGCAGGAAAATGAATAGAAAAAAAAATATAGCATAAATACACACTAAAATGAATTAAGGCTAAAAATACACCATCAATTTTTTCAACAGTTTTTGCTGATCAGTCTTTTTATAGCAGTGTTTATCACAAATATAACTAAATGGTCTGTTGGTAGTACAGAACTTTACCACAGCACGAAAAAGCGGCAACATTCTTTTCACAAACAAAAGCTTTTTTCGTCCGACACTCATCAGAGTATGAAAACGTCGGAAAGGTCACTTTTATTTTAGGTCACAGGAAAGTTTATACATTTACTGCAGTCTGACTGAACACTCAAGCACACCCAACTTTGAGAAAAACGTATATTTTATGATATGATGCTTAAAAAGACAAATAGTTGTTTAATTTTGCAATACATGTTTCGGATTCATCTTCTATACAGACTAAAGGTTTAATGATTAGAAAAGTGTATGAAAATATATTCAAACAAAAGAACGACAACTTTTACAAAGAAAATAACGGGGTTAGAAGCTTAATGAGACATGAAGTGATGAACCTGTTTATTTAAAATAGGCTGATATTTTGTTGCTTTCCACTCAAAAAACGTCACAACTGCTGGACTGATGAGTAAAACTGATAAAAAAACTGATTGTCTATTTTAGCCTTCAATGAACAACCAGAAACTGACACACTGAAAAGAGATACGAAAAACGGTTATTGTTATCGACAGTTATTGAAAGGAGGTCATTATCATTGTCGGTACGAGGCATATTGCTGATGAAGGAGATCCTTTGCGTCAAAATCATAGCAAAGCTACAAATCAATATACCTTTTTTGTAAGAAACAAACTCTCTGCTTACAACCTGGACGCAGGGATGTGCCGATGAAGGGGGAGGCGTCGCGCCCCCACGCATACCATCACATGTAATCGCATCAGGACATATATTTCGGTTTACCTTTAGGTCACTATCCGATGTGTTCATACTCAGATGAATGTCGGATGAAAAAAGCTTTTAAGTATGTCAAAAGAATGTTGCTGCTTTTTCGTGCTGTGGTAAAGTTCTGTAGTATCAACAGACTATTTACAATTATTTATTGCAAAAGATTTCCAAACAGCCCAGGCAGAGCAGAATGAAATTGCTATAGCACAAAGGATTAAGTTTCAGAAAATATGTACATGTCGCATGTTCTGCTTGGGCGTCTTCAAGATTTTTACAAATATTCGTTCAATTTAATTATTACTTCTTACCTACAAAAATGCTGATATTTTTATGTTAAAAAATTGAAAATTCAGTCCTCAGATAGTCACATTGCAAAGGCATGAATGTTTCAGAGCCCTCATAGAGAAATCAGAGTGAATCTTACAAGTTATAGAAAGATGAGCTGATTTTTGTAGCAAAACCTCATTTTCATTGGAATAGAGGCACCATGAATTTGCCGTTTGAATTTCTCACAAAAGGCTTAGCTTAAAGAGGACACAACTTTCTACTTGAAAATAATAGAAATATAGTTCAAAAAGGACTCAACTGCCAGCGAATTTATTTTTTCTTTGCTTTGTTGATATATATAGCTTTTTATTGAAAATTGTAAGTGACACTCATAGTGGAGACTAGATGACATTGTGTCTTTCACCAGTAATGAAATTGTTGTAGTTGTAATGAAGTTGTTGTAGTTGTAATGAAGTTGTTGTAGTTGTAATGAAGTTGTTGTACTTGTAATGAAGTTGCTGTAGTTGTAATGAAATTGTTGTAGTTGTAATGAAGTTGTTGTAGTTGTAATGAAGTTGTTGTAGTTGTAATGAAGTTGTTGTACTTGTAATGAAGTTGTTGTAGTTGTAATGAAGTTGTTGTACTTGTAATGAAGTTGTTGTAGTTGTAATGAAGTTGTTGTAGTTGTAGTGAAGTTGTTGTACTTGTAATGAAGTTGTTGTACTTGTAATGACGTTGTTGTAGTTGTAATGAAGTTGTTGTAGTTGTAATGAAGTTGTTGTAGTTGTAATGAAGTTGTTGTACTTGTAATGAAGTTGTTGTAGTTGTAATGAAGTTGTTGTAGTTGTAATGAAGTTGTTGTACTTGTAATGAAGTTGTTGTACTTGTAATGACGTTGTTGTAGTTGTAATGAAGTTGTTGTAGTTGTAATGAAGTTGTTGTACTTGTAATGAAGCTGTTGTGGTTGTAATGAAGTTGTTGTAGTTGTAATGAAGTTGTTGTACTTGTAATAGAGTTGTTGTAGTTGTAATGAAGCTGTTGTAGTTGTAATGAAATAGTTGTAGTTTTTGTTTTGTTTAAAGAATATAAAAAAAAGAATTTAGGAATGCTCATAGATTTGTTGTTGTAAAATGTCTAAAAAATGTCAATGTCCGCCTATAGCCCACTGTGTGACATTATAGGATGACATTACAACAGCTGATGAAGGGCCACCCTTCTAAAATTAAATGAAATTAAAAAATGAAAATGAGAGTGGAACTCATAAGTGAAGGAGAGTAAAAATTGGAACATAATGGCAATACTTATTTATATAAGACAGTTGACGTTCTGAACACGCACAACACGCACCTTGAGTTTCCTTCCCTTTAGTCGAATATTCTCGGCACGCAGTTGGCTCAAAGCAATCCTGAGCGATTCAAGCTGAAAAGTTCAAAAGTGACGTCAATCCACATGGTGAAGAAATAAGATTGCCGAAATCGGGAGGGGGTGATGCATTTAAAGATATGGCCTAAACAAGAGGCAGATGCAATTCTAATCAGCAATAGAGTTCCATTCACCTCGTATCTGTATAAAAGAGAGCTAACGCATCCTAAAACACATGATGACATTCATGCTTTTGCTAAAGCTATTGCTGGGTTCTCGAAGATCAACACATAAAAGGCACGTCTTTATCGTAGCTCGAACTTTAATCAACTTCCTAAACACATTCGGCCAAGTCATTATAAACTTGGCTATTATAAGCTGGCCAATACGCCAAAGGAGTGTTGTGGCGTCAATCACAACACTTTCATCAGATTAAATTTTCTTCAAAAAAGTTGTCACAGTAGGGCTGCTCATTTTAAACATTGATTCATCAAAATATAAGAAAAGAAATATTAAAGATTGTACTAATACTGACATTAGAATAATGCCATGAATGCTAGGCGCTACTAACTTTCCTGTGCGAAGTGTAAATGTTTTCCAACCATCATTTTCGAGCTAAGATATCATCAAATCCTAACAACATTTTGAAATCAGAGGGATTACTAATACTTGAAAAACTGCCAAAGCAGCGAGCGTAAAATATAAAGAAAATGATTTCACAATCTGTGGAAAATATACTTCTTCTAAAACGTCTCACATGGCACACAAAGGGTGTCCACTGAGGTAAAGTTGAAATTCCAGCCTTCAGAAGTTTCAAAAAGTGACCTCTTTCCATCCTTTTGGGCAGAAAAAACAAATTGCTTCCCAGCCACACCATGCATTTTGAAAATGGGCCCGACTATTGTCACAAAGTAGTGAGTGACCTTAAAATTGCTAAGAAATTAGAATTTCCTATATAAATTCAATACCTTTCAGCAAATCACCCCCATAGAGTAAGAGCTAGTTCATACGATAAGCCATAGATGACCCGAACCTATTATAGCATTGGTTCAACAATGGCGCGACCGGAGGAGATGAGCCAGTGTTGAACCAATGAACAGCGTGACTGTGGCTCGAGCCGATGCTTTTCTGTGGATTCTTACGTTGAACCGAAGATGAACTTAACTATTCCAATTGCTAAATGCATAGGTTCGGCTCATCTACGGCTCATCGTATGAACAAGTTCTAAGAATCTACCAACCACCCTGGGAAAACTACTAATCTTGGATCGACTTAGTGAAAAAGGCCTGTCTCGTGTGATATTGAACAATCTTTCCTTCTTTAATCCTGTTTATCGATAAGGTCGTTTTTCATCTAATAATGCCGTTAATTATCATTAGGCCCAAGAATCAAATACCAGCTTTTCCAGTCAAAGCAGGAGAAAAAACTGAGATTTTCCAGCTTTTCCAGCCAAATTCTGAAATAAGGCTCATTTCCCAGCATTTCCAGCTTTTCCAGCCGGAGTGGACACCCCCAAAAAAGCTTGGCAAGTTGTATACATCAGTGGATGCTTCGACATTCATTGATGAGACGAAGGTTCACTTAAATTTTCTATAAGAAGTCACGAAGCATTGTATTTTGCTATTGAGAAATTAGGGACCGCAAGTTGGGACCCAAGAGAAATAGGCTGGGAAAATGATTTTTTGGGCAGCCTTAAGCTTAGGTACATCATTCTTTTTGTTTATCAAAGGTTGGGTAGCATATTGTTAATAGCTCTATACTGGTTGGGTAACTATTATTTTTATATTGCACAAGGTTGGGTGACATATATAATTAACCAAATAAGAATTTCTCTTCAGTCCCAACCTGAGGCATAGATAATTAATGTTTCTTTACTAATGAGGGCGAATACCCGCATCACCCCAAAAGAGTCCGCCACCGTTGTACTTTGAAGCATTCCATAGGACACAAACGCTAATAACTGATCCAGCTTCTTTATATGACTTAACTTTCCTTGTATAAGTCGGCCCCCCCTCCCAAAAAAAAGAAGTTGGTGATGTCAACTAATAATTTTCATATGTAGAATTATCTAGAACAACGGCTAAGATTAGAGTTACTGCTGATGATAGAGGAAGGCTAGGGCAGGAGTATAGGCATCAAATCTTGATTGGCTAACAAAGGAATCACCATCCAGGGAATCCTCTTCACTATTAGCCAATGATGTTGCGAGAATTCGTTCGAGCACATCACAAATTGAATCACCAAAAACTTGTACTTGAGGGAGGGGAACTGTCAAGTCCCCCTTTTTCGTTTAGCACAAGCTAAAAGAGCATGGCAACACATACCTGCGCCAATATGACAGGAGAGTCTTTGATAATAACTTGAAGGGGACCACCAGGTTTCCCCCCAGCTTTAGAGCCAGAGACACCTGAAAGATAGGCAGGACAGCAATTTAGATTAGCAAATTGAGATGTTTGGGAGAAAAGGAAATCGAAAAGAAAAAAGCAACGAAGCCCAAAAGAAAACAAGAGTTAAAGACAGAGGCGTCGTGGCCGGGATGCAGGGGGGCAATGGTCCCTCCAATTTTTTCGAAATCGTCGGATTTTACGAAATTTTAATGCTTCGTCGGAAAATTTTCTAACTCTTGCTGTTAGCAAAGACAAAAGTTTCGAATTTTATCGGAAAATCATTTAACTTGGCCCCCCTATTCTACAGGTGCCACGACGCCCCTGGTTAAAGAGCTTCTGATCACAGCTGACAATTCTGATAGCATAAAAGAAAATCTATTTAGCAGCCTAGCAAATCTTGCTGAAAAATCAGACACTATACCCAACCTATTAGAAGTTGCAAAAATAGAAGAGTGGGGAGAAAGCAACTATCCATTTATTTCAAACAAATCTTTTTAGGCCTAAATTCTTACCAACTAAACTTGCAAGCCCCGTGCCACCTTGAGCTTGACGTGCGATATCAGTAAGTAGCGTCTTCTTCGAATAGGCATCCAGCCTCTTTTTCAAATCCTGATTCTCCTTTTCAAGGCTGACGATATCTGCTTGGAGGCAATCCAGAGTTTCCTCGTACTCCCTGTAGAGAGAGAACAGCATGGCATCAGCTCAAAAAATGTGTGTGGCATATTGCGTTGTTAAATAACATATTCTTGCACCACACACGTTCTATTTCATAGGAAACCTGTTTATGAGCAACTTAGTACAAGACCTCCTACAATTAAGAAACTTTTCGAACTACGAAAAAAGAGCTAAGAAGATTTAGACAAATGATACATTAAAGTCGTTACCTGGTTCAACGTAAATCTGAACTAAAAATAATGTGAATATGATATTGCTTTTGATTTTAACTCGTACTAACGCATTTTATTTGTTATAGGACAAATAGCTTGCTACATGTACACTTTGTTTATGTTTTCACTGCAATTTAGTTCGTAAAATTAAGAAAATTTAAAGAAACTTTAAGAACTAAAGTGTGGCCAAATGTTAAGAAACTGTAAGTACCAGGTCTTGACCTAGGTTTCTTGCAGAAAAAAGCCTGTAATTTAGTTCGTAAAAGTTAGGCAAAGTTAGTCCTGTCTAACTTTCAGCTTGCAATTTAGTTCGTAAAATTAAGACAATTTACAGAAACTTCTTGAACTTAAGTGTGGCCAAAAGTTATAAAAACTTTTAGTACTACGTCTTGACCTAAGTTTCTTATAGAAAAAAGTCTGCATTCTTTGAAATGAAAATTCAAATTCTTCGATTAACTTACTTTGTTTTCTTAGCATGGTCATCACAAGCAGTTTCATATTTCTTGTTGGCGGATTCAACTTTCGTATCAGCCTGAAAATAAACAAAATATATAACCAAGAGAAATGTTTTTAAAGCAAAATGTCGTAAATTCGCCAAGCATTTGTGGTATAAGCAAGCACCAATTAATACAATTCAAGTTAGAGGAGACCAGTTACATTTACCAAAGGAAGAAATTAAAAGCCATGGCGGTTGTTGATGCCAGCATTCATACACTCCTTGCATTTGTGCTGTAATTTTTCGATTTTTTTCCAACCCCCCGGACCTTATTAGGACCCCCCATTTATTAATTTTAAGGCAATTGACTTTTTTTACAAACCCCTGATTTCATTTCCTTTCTTTGTTAGTACTATTTACGTCCAATTGCCATGGCAAAATAGCGTACTGCTGTATATATTTTAGTTCTATGCTTTATGACCTGCTTTTGTTCTTTTTGTCCTTGTATAATCATTTAAAGCCTTTTCTCAAATTCCAACCCCCCGTTTATCTTGACCCTCCTATTAATTAAATTTCGGAATTTTTTCCAACCCCCTGTTTATTAGGACCCCCGGTTAATTTGGCACTTGAGAATACGCAGTAACACTCTAAGCCCTCGCAAGCTCACAATACCTAAGTCTTCTGTGAAGTCCAATATCCAAGAGAATGGGAAAAATCACCCACGAAAACTTAACTTGTTCAGTGCATGGCTTGCAGGGAGCTCCATAACGCGGAATATTGAGTACCATCTTAAACTATTAACAAATGGACACTTAAGTCTATTCTTTCATGCTAAAATCCTCTCGATTTTTCACTGTACAACGTCCACAAAAACATTGAGAATCTACATGGATATAAGCGGAGTCTTTAACAAAGTGATGAATATAAACATAGTCTATGAAACACTGCCGTAATTGAAAGAGATTTCGGCATTCAAGCACATGGAGTGGATGTGTGAGTCAAAATACTTTGCTACTTCACCTCAACGGCAGCATTATCTGCTCTCTTCTCCAACAAACCAATACGAATATTTGCAGCACTAAGTTCCTCGGCCTAAAGGAGATTTATTAGCATAAGTACTTGGAAGAAATGGAAAGACAAAACTTGAAAATGGTCCCTATCATCTTTGTATTTCTTTAAATATCCATCAAACATTCTCATCCGACACTGTGCACATAAAACCTACACTGAGCACCCATGCAATATTAATACTTGGATCCCTACAACTGGCTAGGCATCTCTGTAAACCTATACAATATGAAACAAAGTTCGGAGAACTAGCTTTCCTAATTGAGATATACAATACATGCCAAGCCAGATTGAAGCATAATAAAAATGCAAGTGTGAGAAGGAAACAGTTACAAAGCCACATCCCCTAGGCCTACTATACATCCAAGTAAAGCCGGTTTTCCACTGGATGATTTTTGAGATGATTGTCACAGAGAGTCGCAACAACACATGCCCAGTTGTACCTGACGCTTTTCTATGACTAAACTTTTGACGATTTTCCATCCGACGAAAAGTTAAACCAGTTCTAACTATTCTTCGTACGTTGTGCGATCGTCGAAACATAGGCCAATCAAATTGCAATATTCTCACAGCCACAATATTTGCTTATTTCGACATGGCTGCTTTAAACCGTGGAAGGTGTGAAGCTCAGCTTGTTAGTCCACAAGTTGTGCCTATTATTTCGACAATCGAAGTTGACAGTCAATTACCAGAGTATGCCCTCGACAAGGAAACTTTTCTTCAAGCTTTACGAGAATATAAGGGTTTGTGGCATACTAGTGATCCCAACTACAAGAATCGGAATATGAAACTGAGTGCATGGTAGATATTGTCATCCTTGTTCAATCAAGAAGGTTTCTAACTTACCAAAGTAGTTCAGGATAAAGTTGTTGGTCTGGAATATACCCACAGCAAAGAAAGCGTCTCGTGGACATTGCTTACGAATTGAGCGCTTGACGATCTCATTAACGATTCTGTTTCCTACTGCGCATGTGTTGTTGAGGAGCTTTCAGACGATTTCAATGACGATCGTTATACAAATCGCTTAGTGGGAACCACCTTAACCTACCTTCATCTTCATCGCTTTCCGCAATTCCAACATATCCTGTTCCTTTGCTTCTATTTTCTCCTCTAACTTCGTTGTGATTGACAGCTCTTCTTTGAAAGCTTTGGCTCTTATCATGTATGGTTGTTCAGGCTAAATGGAAGGTAAATGTGAACCATTTTGAGCTGCGCATATCATAAAAATTAAATACAAACAAATTAAATACAATTTATAAGTACAGTCGAAATTTTGTACGCACTTAAGCAGCTGTGTAGAAGTAAATTGAGAGCGCTTGGGGGGTGTGGTATTCTTTTCCTGCACGTACCTTTAAAAGAAAATCTGGAGTTGGTCCACTTATTTGTATAAGAAAATGATAATGTAGTTAAGTAAACAACGTACTGTCAATACCCTGCATCTTGTGAACTAACAATTTCTCGACAGCCTTTTGATTCTAACATAGCCTTTTACAACGGAACAAGGCTTCTTCAACGCTCTTATTTTCAAACACTCTACCGAGCTTACTGGGGCTGAAACCCCCTCAAAACACGACCCCCTGGAAGAGCAGCAATATTAGTATTACTTGCCTTTATGCCTGTTAATTCTTTTTCTTAATATATTATTAAAAGTGTATATATGCATATGTAATATTTTACTTGCTGAAGGGCTAATTTTTTCGTGTATAAATAATCGATTACATACATACATACATACATACATACATACATACATACATACATACATACATACATACATACATACATACATAC
>OLMO02000297.1:3321002-3333787 GCA_900291935.2 Cassiopea xamachana
CAATACTGACTTAACAGTACTCAATGCGAATAAGCAGAGCATTAACAAATACATAGTAGAAGTACAACTTCACAACAATGCATGTACATTTGTGAACAAGAAGTTTATTCATACTATTAGTTGCTCAGTTAGTTAGATAGTATTTATTTTGTTAACGCAGGCTGAAGTTATGAGGCAGCTATACAGCTGGTGTGGGCCTGAGCCCTAAACTATACTGTACATAAGTACATCAATAACATATAAGTAAATATGTTCCAACATTCTTCCATTAACTGTTTTCCATTATGGTATCTTTCTGTCATGAAAGTGGTACGGATGAAAATCGAATCAATAAAGCAACCAAATGACTACGAAAGGAAATTAACTAATTGATAGTTGGGATAAAATAGGTAAACGTACTCGTGCATGCTGTTTTATTTCTGCAAATTTGACCTTAAAGTCAATATCTGGTGTTGTTTGGGAGAGTAGATTCTGCTCTCCTTCTGCAGACTGACCTTCAGTCTGTTCCTGCATCTCGCGAATGCGGTTCTAAAACGGTAAAAGCACGTAAGATGTACAAAGTCATATTAACAGAGATGTTCTTGCATGCTTTAAAATCCATATTTCTTTTATTTATAATGTACTATGAGTCCATATCCTCTACAGTAAAAAATTCAATTAAGATAATAGGACTTTAGAGTACGTGCTATAGAGCTAGGTCATCTTTATCATGATTGGTTAATACGTTTTCTCTGCCCACCAAAATCCCTGTTTGTCTGTTTGTCAATGCATTGTTTTTGGCGGGGAAAAACAATGCATTGACCAATCATGATAAAAATGACTTGATGGTAATGTCACGTGTTCTAGAGTCTTATTTATCCAGGGATTTCCATATGCAAGGTAATTGTTTGATTTTCAAAAAAGAATGTGGAGACGAATAGAGGTGTCAAATGTAATTGAACTCCATTGATGATATGTTCTCTAGAGAGCCTACATCTTTTACTGTACATTTTGACATTACTCGCAAAAGCTCTAGACCACACTTTTAACTCCTGCACCTCTAAAGAACTTATTTTGACCTAGTACCCCCCACAACACATACTTTGCTCACAGGCAAAGGAGGGTAATAAATAGATCAATTTCCTGTCACTAAGGTGGACGGTTCTTGCACCCCTTGTTGGGAACTTCCGTTCTAGATAGCAAAATTTAGTCCGACATAGGTAGTCAACCAAGCAATACGATTGACTGTGATAACCTGACTTGTACATGAGAAGGTCCCTAAAAATTGGAATGTTAATACATACATATAACTGGGGGATTGAAAGTTACCTGGAGGTTACCAACAAGGTCTCTGAATTTTGAAATAGTACCCTGGTAATCATTGATTGTTTCGTGAGCTGCGTCAAGTTGTCCATCCAGCTGAAACATGACATAATTAATCAATGTTATAAGCGCAATATTATCTACTGCTTGATTTAACAATATTTTTAATCTATATATTAAGTTACAGAGCATGGAAACGGCGTTCTTGCAAATGACTTTGTAAGACAAAGAAAGCAAGCAAAAAGTCTTTCCTACAGATAAGAAATGTTGCGAGAGTTGGAAAAACACAGTGGGTGAACGAAGAAATAGAAGCAAGAATTCAAGGCAGTAGGATATCTGAACAATGCAAAGCAATCATGATTTTGAGGTATTCTCAGGTAATGTGAACGCAGGCATAAAAATTTCTCTCATAAATTGTACATCAGAACATTTATCAGCAACAAAAGTAATCTGGGCGAGCAATGAAACCGAAAGGAAAAACTCAAACGACAAAGACATGAAAGAAATAAGTCATAGTTAGGGAGTGGTCATTAAGCTTGACAGGTACCAGGGCGGAAGCACATTTATAGGGGTATGAAATTTTTCTGGAGAGAAATTTTGGGGGTTCTAAGGCATTTTTCAAAACATTTTGGGGATATGAAACCAAAACAAAGCTTTTGAGAAATTTATCATGAGCTATATATTGATAGTGCTTATTGAGATCCACAGTTCTACAACTCTTCTAAATCTGAGAAGTCTGAGAATTATGATGAAGAATCTTCCATCACTATGATTGCTTCCTGGTTGTAGATGAAGAAACCTCTAGTTAGTAAGGACATTTTCGCAGGGGTTTTTAAAAAGTAATAAGTGGGGGTATAAAAAATTTTCGCATATTATTGTGGCGTTGATGAGCGAGGTAGCATAGTGGTTAGAGTGCATGCCTCCAATGCGGAAGGTCTACAGTTCGAGCCCGACTCTATGCCCCGACTCGAACGCTCGCTCACTGCTCACCAAGCAGCAAATGGGTACCCAGTGGGAACACTGTGGAGATAAAGGCGGCGAGGAAAGGAACTGGTCACCCTACCTCACATGCCGATGGCTCAGCATAAGTGTCCTCTCTAACAGGCACTTCCTTACGTACAAAATTATACGGGACTACCTTTGCTTTACTTATTGTGGGGTTATAAAATCTTTTTGTACATTTTTCATGGGGCATGAAAATTTTTAGTAGGCTCAATCATTTGCATACATCCTGGTACTTGTCAAACTTAAAGACAGCTCCCCCAGGGGCTGGTTTCCATATAATCGTAAGCTGCCTGTGATGCATCGGAGATCCATCGCAGATGAGTGATTCCATATAGAAGGAAATTGGTAACCAAGTGGTTTGTAACCAAGGAAAGATATTTCAAGAAGTGTGTGTCTACACATTACGTAGAACATATTGTTATTGAAGTTATCTAATATTGGATGATTCATGTCACGTGGAATATACAAACAATAGGTCATCAGCGATGTATCTCCGAATGCCGGGAAAGCATCGTAATAATCGGGAAAGTAGAACATGTTTCCATAAAAAATATTTGCCTGCGAAGCATCGGCGATGCATCGCAGACACCTTCCGATGATATGGAAGCACCCTTACAATTATATGGAAACCAGCCTTTAGGCTCTTAAAATTTTTTTATCAAACAGCGTACCTCTCGTTTCTTGTTGAGCATCATATCTATTTCCTCTCTAAGGTCGTGTTCCGTCTGGACGTGATTCTCTTCAAGCTCTTCGTTCAACTCTTTCAAAGCTTCCTGAAATTGTTAAGACATTCATAAAAACTACCAATATGTACTAAAGATATTTACTACTTACATGAGGTATTTCAAACCAACAAGTTTTCAAAGTATGATGGATATAAATAATTATCTAGAGTTCAAATGCGCTTTATCAAAATGCGAAAATGAATTTTCAGCATAGTCTAAAAGAAATGATCTTTATTTACCAGATCAGCGACTGTTTCAGTTAGCTTCTCAATTTCTTCCTCTAAAGCAAGATTTTTGTCTGTGAGGGTTTCGACCATCTCTTCTGCACCAAGAGCTGAGTCAACCTGGGGCAAAGACGAAACTATACAACAACGTGCATTTAGTGCCTATCTGTTCTGGAAAGTAATGCATCAAACAGAGAATACGGCAGCAATAAAGATTTGAACTATCGGATTACTGTCTAAACTGACAGCAATATACCTCTCAGAAAGATACAGAAGAGTTGACCTAGCATCAGCAAATGCTAAAGATCTCTGCCTTAAGCAGGTAAACCGTTTTAAGCAAATGGGATATTCCCGCAACAAGCATGCTCAAGCGCTATTTGAGAAAATAAGGTCTCTGTTATTCAAATAAATGCTATATATATATATATATATATATATATATATATATATATATATATATATATATATATATATATATATATATATATATATATATATATATATATATATATATATATATATATATGTTTCCCAACCTAGGGGAAGCACCCCTGGGGGAAATTTGATTTTTATGGGGGGAAATTTGAATCTATTATCATTGATCACAAAACATTATTTTTTAGTATATAATGCCAGGGAAAGGCCTTAGGGCCTATAACAAAGCCTTAACAAAGGAAAACCTAAGAAAAGGGAGAAAGGTTAAGTACATAGGGAGACAAGATCCAGTTTGTTGAAGTTCGATTTGAAAGAAGATAAGTTGTAAAACTCGGGGTAAGTATTGGATGGTAATGAGTGTCATAGTTGAGAAGTTCTTGGGATGAAAGATGATTGGTGAGCTAGAGATCGTGGATTAGGTAGTGTAACTTGGAAAGGGTGTGAATAGGTAGAGCTTCTGGTGGCTCGAACACGCCTCACTGGATCAGGAATAATATTCTTGATTTCCGTGAAAATAGCAGTAGAAAATGGAAGGATCTGCAACAAGACCACGATGGGAGAAAGATTGTAGAGAATTGGTGAGGTTTGGATAGTTGATGAGATGGATAGCTAATGAAGACAATATCGCAGTAACTGATGATAAATTGACGTCTATTCATTCCTGCTGGCATTGACTGATACATGTGAAGTGTCAGGTTAATGTGGTGAGAGGGGGGGAAATATCATTACATTGTATCAGAAGGGGAAGAGCATGAAAAAGGCTGGGAAACACAGATCCAGCAAATAGGTACTAAAGCCTCTAAAAAGAAAATAATCGAATTTCGCAAAATAATACTTTATCCACTAAGATTTTGAAAATCATTACCTGTTCCTTTAGCTCATCGATCGACTCTTCAGCAACCTAGAAGCAAACAACGAGAATCAGCTTCGACACAATTGCAACTGATGCCTCAAATTCTCAAATGCATTGCTTACTCTCGAGTCCAGAAGAGAAAGCGGGTTGGAATAGTAGGGGAAATTTCTTGAAAACCTAATAAACGGGGGGCAGGCGTGTCGTGGAGGGGGGCTCATTACTCTAATTGTTGTTTGAAAAGCTTTCCTACCCTCCCCCCCAATTCTAACCTGCCACAGTTACCCAGAAGTATAAATGACTGAATACCAGCTTGATTAAATGCTCCATAGAATGTAACAGAATGTAATTGTACAGATATCATTTGCATTAGACCAGGCACGTCGTGGAAAAGGGGGCTCAACTCTCCCTCTTACGACCATGAGAATTTTAGGAGGGCTCAGCCCCCCTTTATCGAACACATTTTAGGCTGGATAAGCTATGCATTTTCTGAAGGAGAGAGGACAAATACGCTCCTACCATTAGAAGAATTCTAAAATCACATGTTGGCTTTCTCCTTTTTTAATACTTTCACATGCACAGCAGCGACAAGTAAATCACTGTCATACATTTTTAATGGGTGTGGTCAAGGGCGTGGCCCATATATTTTCTACCTCACAGTCCCCTTGTTACAATTTTAGGTCGACACCATTGAAGGGGGAGTGTAACAATCGGATGGGTGGAAAATTTCTCTAATTATCAACAGCCATGGATGAGTTTTACAAATCGTTTTTCAACTGTAAACAAAATAAAAAAGTTGATGTCTCACGTTACGCACTATTCAATCAAATCACAGACACACAAAACACAAAATCAATTAAAGGGGTTCAGGAATAAAGAAGTCTATTGGGGGCTTTTTTCAAAAAATAATAAGCGGGAGGAAATTTACTCGCAACTTCAGAGCAATTGGCATTGTAATGGACTTCAAAATAGCAATCTCTGCAATTCTAAGAAAATATGTGACCATCTTCTAATGATTCTATCACGTGTCATAACTATCTATGTGTTCATTCCCAGAACCAAGACTCCCTTCTAAAGTTAGTTAAAGTTTTTCTCACACCAAATGGCGCATACGGCGGCGCCTATCTCCGTTTCGCGTAGCCCAAGGCCATACGTCTGCGAATGCAGTGAAAGCTACAGCGGGGGACTGGTCCACTCGTAGCTCCGCGTGTTTAACTTCCCCACTCCATGCTCATACGTCGAGCGCCAGACCAGAAGGCAGTGGGTACCATTTTAAAAGTCTTTGTTATGACTCGGTCCGGGGTTCGAACCCGAGACCTTCCAGCTGTGAGGCGGACGCTCTAACATGAAAAATATTAACAGAGCTCTGAATTCTAAAAGCATAGTATAAAGTCATCAAAGCTACCCATACCTGCAAATCGTTTTCTAGCTTGTCCCTGCCCTCTGAGATTTCTGTTAACTGGTTGCTAACTTCTTTGAATTGCTTTTGAAGTTTACTCAACTCTGCTTTATCAGTGATAGAAATCTCCTTCATTCTAAGGTCAAAAAACTTCCAAAATAAAGCATACACCCAAAATTGGACAAAATGTTCAACAAGCACATAATTGGAGGAAACGTCTTAAAAGGACAAAACCTCCCTGCACCATCACTTCGGGGACTCAAAGTCTTATTTGACTACATGTCCAAATCTCCAGGTCAGTAATTCTGTGGGGTAGCAAAGCCGTGTAAAATTTGCTATTTGGGGGAGCATTGTCTACTGAGCCTTCCTTGCAGCTATGCAAAAAAATGCAAAGATAGTATCGTATACTTTCGTACGTAGGGGAGTGCCTGCTAGAGAGGATACTAATCCTGAGCCATCGGCATGTGAGGTAGGGTGGCCAGTTCCTTTCCTCGCTGCCTTTATCTCCCCAGTGTTGCCACCAGGTGCCCATTTGCTGCTGGGTGAACAGTGAGCGCGCATTCAGTCAGGACATCCAGTCGGACTCGAGCCGTAGACCTTCCACACGGGAGGCATGCGCTCTAACCACTATGCCACCTCGCCCTCACCAACCCAGCTTTGTGCCTTGCATAAATACCATACAAAGACTGAGATTTTCAAGAGGACCATATAAATAACTAATTAAGACTCGCATCCAAGTAGAACAAATCAAACATATTCATAAGCATTGGAAGATGAAAGGTGCAAGCTGGGCCAGATGATGAAGTAAACTGATCATACTTGACAATGGCCTCTTTAAGCCTTGTGTTCTGTTGCTCATATTTCTTGACTTCTGCATTTGCAGCAACTCCTTCGATACCTTACATAAAAATCATTTCATCCAATAACAACAACAGTCAGCATTCATTCCTAAATCAAATAGGGGCCATTCACGTACGTACGCACAAAATGGCAAAAATTGACCCCCCCCCCATCGTACACACATGTACACTTGCTAAAACCCCTTCATTGTGTACGTACTCTTACCCATCCAACCCCCCTTTCTAACGGGAATTTTTTTAAATATCCAATCAATAATTCCATAGAGAAAAGATTGTAAAACATTTGAGAGACAGGAAAATAATCATAGCAAATGTTTTATAAAACAGTAATGAAAGTCGACGCCAAAGACAGCAAAGTATGATAAAAGTACCTTGCATATGAAAACAATACAACATACATGAAAAAAGGGACTTTTTGCGTACGTACTTAGATGTGTCAACCCCTCTCGCCCCTTACAAGCATGGCGTACACTTTTGCTCGCCCCCTTTCGAGCATACGTACTAAATGAATTTTTTTCTCGATTTTTACCTTTGTTCCCCCAATTCCTTGGGGCTTGGAGGGTGCCTCTAATAGGAATTTAGTTCAGCAGGAGCATTTAAGACCGGACGCCCTTCCTGACGTCACCAATGGCCTACGAAGGGCCTTGAACCTAGGACCACGTTGGTCTGAGTCAAGTGCATTACTGATAGGCCACGGCTACTCTGCATACGCACTAAATTAATAACACGTAGCAATTCACTTTACTTCATTCTATTTCAGTTTAAATAAGCACAAATAAATCTATTCCTGATATTGTGCTTATTTTTACGCATGCTTTAGTAAGGGGCCATTCACGTGGGTTGAGGATTGTTCATATTGATAAAAACTATTGTTAATTCTAACCCAATCACTGGTAAGAGAATCTATTGCCATGCGCGATCCATGCAATGCTGAAAACCATGTAAAATGAAAATATGCCTTCTACGTATGCTCATAAATTTCCTTTTGGGGAACGACCGTTAGTACCTGAACTTTGAAGGAGCTTTATTCCTAACAGAATCAGGCACATTTGATGAAAAATAGTATGAAATAGATGAGTATGAATGTCATATCGCTCAAGGAGATCAGTATTATGTTACATCAGCAATTTTTGTCCCCGCTACTGTTATTTACTGTGCGAACCTACAGATTTGCATTGGTCTCAGAGTTATCACTAACACTAGCAGGAACTACAATAAAAAAAGGAACACACTGAATATTACTGATCTGACTGAGCGGTATGATATTTAGAATTACCAGAATCTGAGTCATATTATTTTTTCATCAACATGTAAGAAGAAAAAGGGGCCAGCAAAGACAGCAAATTTTTGCGTACAATGGCAGGTATACTCAGGTATATGCTTATGAAAAGTGATTGCAAAAACAGAAAGACTCTTACCTCCTTCACTGATTTCATTTCGGACTATCTCAAGTTCAAGAGACACTTCTTCTAACTTATCTTTCAAGGATTCATTCTCAGCTTGCAAACTCTCATACTAAAAATAGCCAAAATAAATCAAAGACAAAGCAACAAAGCTGTATATTGAGCACCAGAGTTGCCGAAAGAATCCAGAGGCCCCGGGGCAAAAGTGAAAAACGAAACCCACTGTAAGCAAAGCGTGCAGAAAATTTTTAGTGTTTAGAAATTAACTTTGGAAAATTACTGTTGGTTTACGTAATGAGGCCCCAGACCTTGAAGCATTGGGTGTTGAGGCCCCTTTGAGCTTGTGCCCCTGGGGCAATTTCCCCCATCCCCTCTAGGCAGCCCTGTTGAGCACCCTAGCATAAAATGAACTGCAAAATATTCTGATAGTGACTACAACAACTGGAAGAAATATCTAGCAATAACAATTTCCAGTGGTGTGCTGAAGGGCTTGAGTGGGGGTGTGGCAAACAACATTTACAGATAAGCTACCAAGCCCCCAGCTTTATCAAAAAACGATGATAGAAATGCCAGCTTTTACTGACAAGCTACACAATCACTAAAAGTTTCCATAATAGGTGGGTGTGACACTCCCTATACCCTTACTCTGGCATACCCCACCCATTTTCTACATCTACTACCTTCTAGTTTATTTTACTCTCAATACAAGACCTTAAACTACTAGTTATATTACTGCACCAATAAATTACCTTCAACAGACCTCCTAATTAGCATCATATTTTCAAATTTTGCAAAATGAGACCACTAAAATCTTACAATAAAAATTCATTTGGATACTATGGAGCCAAGTCATGAGCTATGATAAAAGAAAAACTTGCCTTCTCCTCTGCCATTTCCTTGTCTAGGGTAGCCATTTCAACAGCTTCTTGCAAATCAACAGTGTCTTCAGCATGCTTGGCTAGCTGCTCTCTTGCCTCTCTTGCTTCCTACAAGAAAAAAGAAAATTAAAATGAAAATTTAAAAGTTACTTGAGAAAAAAACAGGACCTAAAAGGCATTCTTTAGTCAGCAGAAAAGTTTGGAAATTTATATCTAAAACATTCCCAGTCTATCAAAGAAAGGTAGGACAGAATGCCTTAGTCAATTGTAGTTGTCTACTTTTAACATGCACAGACTGATTAGTCAGGGTTTCCACTCTTTTTTCATAAATGCTTTAAAGGATATTTAGGAGAATTCTTTGTCCATTTTTAGGAGGTTTTGCAGGTTCCAGAGAAAGTTAGTGAGTGTTGAGGTATTTCTGGGAAAATAATGGATAAAAGGTCACTCAGATGACATGATGTAAATAGGGAAAATTTAAATGTTACTATCTGGTTCCACCACCAAAAAACAATTTCTCATCTAAAAATTTTAAAATCACTAATAAATCACTGCTTCAATGTTTCATTTCAGACAAATTAAAATTTCTTCCTAAAATTGTAATGGCATAGCAGAAAGTCATTACACCTGTTCAAAAAATAATACATTTACAACAGAATTTGAGAGAATTTGCTATTTGACCATTTGACCATTTTTACTATCATCACAAAATACTTCATTAAGCAACACAATTTCTGAAAAAAATTCAACTTATGAAAAATTTAGAAGAAACTTTGGAGAACAGCAAAATGCTCGTAAAATTTTAGGGCTTTTCTATGATAGTTCTCTTTCTAGGATACTTCATGATTTTTATGAGGTGTGGGAACCCCGTTGGTTATGTACATCATTGTATTGAAAGGTAGACCCTCCAAGGACAGTTGGTGTTCATGCCCTATCCATTTCTGCCCCCTCTTTTTTCTCTAGTCCTACCCAACAATTACATAACACAAATACATAGAAAGGACTATCACATACAATTGTCATTGTACTAGACAATTGTGATTGTATTCTATGCGGTCACTTGTTTGATTTTTTTTCAAGCCCCCAGTGGGAAAATCAGTGCTCTGTCTTACCTTTTCCCAATCCCATTATTTTTCTTTGAGCGGGTCCCATAGTATTGGGAAAGGAAGGACATAAAACGATGGTGATGATGATGATGATGATGATAATAGGGTATTTAAAAGAATTCTACTCTAATTCTGCCATGTCATTTCACTAACAGAACATTTCAGCTAATTTGCTCTAGCTAAATATGTGCTATCCTATACAGGCCTCTGTGAAAAAAATATCGCAAGAGTGGCACATCACCTCCACAAATTTCCTTAAGAGGTGATTGTACCTTATAACTTTCCTTTCATAGGCAGCTCCTAAATGCTTCCGTAAGGACTAGGTCAAATGTTGAGCTTGTCATGTGCCAAACCTAATTGCAATAAGTTCGACTGTTGCACAAAACTGGTGCAACACTAAAGTAAACATTGAAGCAAATTGGTTGAGCCACTTAACTTGTACAAAAGTAACAAATGTTACTAAGAACTGGTGCAGTTTTCATACTAAAACAATAAGGAATGCTCTATGAATTAGGTTTGGCACATGAAAAGCATGGCATTCTATTTGAAGCTATGCCATAGTTGTGCTACTCGACTGGATTTGCCAAGCCAATCGATTTGGGTCAACTCAAATGGTGTCATGTCCTTAAGCAAATCCAATATTGTGCCTCATGTGCTTAATCCATGTATTAGGTTCAGCACATGACAAATTTGACATTTGATCCAGACATAAGATACTATCTTTGGGTATATGGCTAGAATTCACTTATCCCTGCTATCAAAGAGGAAGCTTATCATTACACATATGTATGTGTACATATGTATGTGTGCATTAGCACTAAATATATCTCCACCAAATACAGGGAAGTTCTAACACACTATAAAATAAACAAAGCATCAAATTTATAGTGACCTTTTGTGAAGCTCTGAGCTGTTGAAGCAATTCTTTTTGTGTTTCCTGCCACCGTGTTTTGTACTCTGTTAACTGAAAGAAAAACAAAGAAACTCATCTAAGTCAAACAGCACCTGCTGAAGGCAAATATGTTCAAATATTTACTTGAAATCTCAATGCAAAACCAATTTGAGCCAAATTTTTGCAACAAAAAGTATCATTCACATCAAAATTATTGAAACTTCCATTGAGCCATAATGATGCTATGTTTTTGTAAGCTTATACATTATGATATAGGAGTCAGCTTGCAAGATTCACTGGTATACTCTTGGGTCCCAGATAAACAGGAGGGTTGGAAAAATCTTCAAGATGAAATAAGAGGGGGGTTTGGATAAGTGGATGGCTGGATGTTTGGGTTAACTGTGCACTATCCACCACAAATGCAAAAAAATCCTAATAAACATGCCCAACATAACTAATTCATTATTTAGGTAACTCAACCAAAGTACCAATGCTTGCAGGTTTCTCCTAGAAAAATTGAAAACTTAATAAGTGGGGGGGGGGCCCTAATAAGAGAAGGAGGTTGGAAAATTGTTTGACAAAAGCAAGTGAGGGTACACTTATTCAGGACCTACAAGTACCTTCTTTTCTAATTACTTTGCTGAAATTTCATCATTCCCGATAACCATTCAAGTTCAATGGTTACCATTTAACATAGTTAAACAAAAACAAGGCAGCTAAGACTATGCAATGTTTTGTCATATTAAAAATACTAAGAAAAAGCTTTGAAAACTTCAGGATAGATTCATGCAATCTTCAGCTAAAATATGGGTGGGAAAAAGTTATAATAAAGCAATGCTAAAACTAACAAACTAAGAAATATCTAACCTGTGTAAGTTCTTAGTAGAATGTTACGAGACAGGTTCTAAAAGCACTATGTTGATGTGAGGTATAGAGAGCTAAGTATACTTTCGAAAACTTGTTGATAAGCTGAAAAACTAGAAAATATATTTGTCTGGAAAAAAAACCTGTTGGTTTTGCATTTTGAGCTTTTCAACTTCCTTCAGTTTACTTTTATCTTCTGCTCTTTTTTGTTTCAAAGTTCCAAGCTTTTCTTCCAAATCTACAACAGCTTTTTCTTTTTCAATCAACTTCCTATGTAAATCAATCAGCTCTTCTGAGGCCAATGCAGACCTTGGGGTTGACACTGGGTCAGTCTTTGAAACAGCTTCAGCTTTTGGGGTCACATCAGATTGAGCTTTAGGAGGTTCTGCCATGTGTATGCTGGATGATGAAGTGCTTGGAGTGACTTTTGGTGATGGTTGTGGAAGCTCACTCTTATCCTCCTTGGCCTTTAAATCTTCAGTATTCTGTTGACCAATGATATATACATTAATAAATGGTAACCAAAAGCCCTGACACACAAAGTTGCTGACTAAGTGGGGGCTTGGGGACTCAAACCACCTCTGGGCAATGCTATGGGGGGCTGAGCTTCCACCCCATTGAAAGATTATGAGTAAGAACACTTTTTGGTTGCCCAAATCACAGTAACCCAAGAAATGACATGATGATGATATCACATTGACATTTCTGTTATACATTTATATATCTTTTCTGCTTGTTTGGATAGCTTTTCTTTTGCTATCTTCAGTAAAATATATCATAGAATATGTAATTGCACAGTATATTCATGGTAGGCAATTTTCTAAATTTTCTAATTTGAGTCCTCT
>OLMO02000297.1:3366719-3378714 GCA_900291935.2 Cassiopea xamachana
TTCCAAAATTAAATGTTATTATAGGCAAAAAATCGGTATTTCTTCGTTATTGCATTCAAAATGTGAAAGATGGAATTCAAATTCAAGTATACAATATCATTAACGAAAGTGTAAACCACTCTAGCCAGTTTATTTCAGTAGAAGTTAAGAAAAATTTAAGAAAATCTCAGGCTCAATTTCGGGAGAAGTTAAGAAAATTGAGGCTCAGGCAAAATAACGATTTTCTTCTAAAAAAACGTGTAGTTCACTCACATTTAGAGCACGATAAAAAGCGGTATTGTCATGACAAAAGGGGACACTGTATCTCGATGAAAAGGAGAACTTTCACGACAAAAGGTGCTCACTTTCACGATAAGGAGGGAAGCTTTTGTAATAAAACGACTAACTGAGTTTTTGTCTACATACCTACCGACTCTGTTGAGGTCTGTAAACAGTTAAGTTCATTGAACTTCATGAATGTCAAGTTGAAGTCAAAAAAATATTTATATGGAAACTTCTTGAGTGTGCAATTTACTGAGAATTAATGCAAACTGCATGTTGCAATTACAAAAGTTTCTTAGTTTTTTTCAATTTGGATAGGTTGTTTCTTAACTTTTGAGAAATTGAGCCTACTATTTCTTATAAGCTGTTTCTTATAACAAAATGAGTAATTAGATTATTATATTTTCGTCTTTGAAAACATAGGCGTGGCTGCAGCTGGGCAACACCTAAAATGTAGGCGTGGTTGCACTTAGAGCTAACCTTGTTAAACCTTTTTGAAATCAGTACTGACTAAAAGATGTTCTTGTTGTAAGCAATAAAACAAAGCACCATATTGAATTGCGAAAGAAAACACATCCCAAAATCCTTTGTTACGTCACAACTATTGCATCATCCTTGTTAGATTGATTACTTGCAATAACCATAATCCATCGGCTGAGCCGTTGGTGTAGGGGTTGTGTCTCGAGTCCAAAGCGTACATATGGAGATGCCGCTGTGGTTCGATACTTATCGCAGCATCAGGCTATCCTTCCCTACACCAAACCAAGATACTCAGTCTTTTGCTTTCCATTCGTCTACAAATTAGTCTTTTTTTATGTTTAGGTTCGTAAATAACAAGCTACGAGTTTTGACGTTAAAGCTACCTTAATACACTCTTAATGTTTCATAAGAATACAGCTTATAAGAATAGTGAAGCTCAAGATCGCTGAAATTTATGAATAATTCGAGGCTCAAATGTATTCAAAGTATAATACGACTTTCAGATGTACTTTTACATCATCGACACAAAATATAAATTCCTGCTTAGTTTTATGATGTAGTAAAACATCGACAATGATTGACATAGTTGAAATCTGGGGCGAACCTAGGTTAGTTTATGNGTAGTGTAGACACGGATTACGCATTTAGGCGGAGCTACAACGTTGGTATTTAAGAATAATTTAAGAATAATTCTAGGCTCAAAATCAGAAAAATTCAAGAATAGTGAGGCTCAGAAAAAAGTTAGGCATTTATAGATATTTTCTTTACCGTCAAAAATTTGTTACAATGAGCCAGGAAGTCGCACTTTCCGCGAACAAAATTGTTATATTCCCCTTTCTCTAAGCAAATACTATGAGATCCAGGGCTCTTGCCCATGTCTTCTCTGCGTTTAATGTTGATGCAAAGCGAAGAAAATCAACGTTTTTTGCACGACAAGCTCACAAGGCAAACAAATGATTTCACGGAGAGATTTCGAGGAAAAATTTCGCTGACTGGAAGGAAATTGACGTACAAAATATTTTTCAAGAAATGTTTCTCAAGAAAAAATTTTCGTGAACTCTTTCGCTGAGTCTCTTCTCAGTGGAAATTGGCATTAAGAGAAGCAACAGTTTATTTGAAAGAACATGGCAAATAATAGATAAAGCTTCACAATATTTTCCAATAATTTCACTATTTTAACCATTAAATTAGCAGTCTTAGTAAAATATAAATTCACGTCTACAAAAATTCTATATTTATCTTTTTCTAAGCTCAGTTATAGCGTATTNAGTGTAGACACGGATTACGCATTTAGGCGGAGCTACAACGTTGGTATTTAAGAATAATTTAAGAATAATTCTAGGCTCAAAATCGGAAAAATTCAAGAACATTGAGGCTCAGCAAAAAGTTAGGTGTTGAAAGATATTTTTCTTTACCGTCAAAAATTTATTACAATGAGCCAGGAAGTCGCACTTTCCGAACAAAATTGTTATATTCCCCTTTCTCTAAGCAAATACTATGAGATCCAGGGCTCTTGCCCATTTCTTCTCTGTGTTCAATGATGATGCAAAGCGAAGAAAATCAACGTTTTTTGCACGACAAGCTCACAAAGCAAACGAGTGATTTCATGGAGAGATTTCGAGGAAAAATTTCGCTGACTGGAAGGAAATTGACATGAAGAGATATTTTTCATGAGAAGACAATATTTTTCAAGAAACGTTTCTCAAGAAAAAATTTTCGTGAACTCTTTCGCTGAGTCTCTTCTCAGTGGAAATTGGCATGAAGAGAAGCAACAGTTTATTTGAAAGAACATGGCAAATAATAGATAAAGCTTCACAATATTTTCCAATAATTTCACTATTTTAACTATTAAATTAGCAGTCTTAGTAAAATATAAATTCACGTCTACAAAAATTCTATATTTATCTTTTTCTAAGCTCAGTTATAGCGTATTTCAGAAGCATGCTATCACCTAAATCTATTCAAAGCTAGACATGTATATGCACCTTAATTCATCCAAAACAGCTTGATTCTACCACAGTAATCCATTCAAAATTTGCTATGTGCAATCACTTCGTTTCGAATGCATCCAATTTCATCGATTTCACACTCAACGATATCTCCAGGCTGCAAAATGAGCGATTCTAGAGTAAAGCTTGGGACAAACCAGAAAGCATTGTTATCAACATCAAATAACACTCTATAGACGATATTTTTTGCAGCAAATGTTATGACCAACACCAAACAATTCGAGTGACAATGTTACAGGACCTTGTTGTAAAGCAAGGGGGCAAACAAAAAGCATTTGATATGTTGCATGATCAATTTCCCTAATTTGGCCTTAGGCATCATTCACCTGTTACGTAACGCCTCAAGGGGAAGGGGGGTCACTTGATTAGCTACGAAGCGTGACGGACAAAACAGAGAAGGGAGGGGGCTTATATTATACCATTAAGTAATGCTAGAAAGTTTTCAGGTCAGCCATTACAGGTCCGTAGACAGCTAAACTGGATGGGGGGATTGGGGGGACAGATGCAGAAGTTGAGCTAAAAGCCGGGAGCGTTTATATGCTACAAGTCTGCTTCAATAGGTAGAAAAGCATTTGCCAAAACAGTCCTGTTTGATAAGCATGCTGTTGAAAAATAGGGGTCTGAGAAAAAACTTTTTGAGGCAAAGCCTTCTAGAACATCGGAAAACGCCATTTGCAAAGTAAAATATAGTTCTATTCCTCCTCGATCTTCACGCTAAGGAGGAGGAACTCAGTGGATGAAACTGATACTCTATATGCAACTTCGGTGAATTATCTGGGGGCCGTGTCCCCTTCCCCCCCAGTGTTTACGTGCCTGCATTTTCAGCAATAAACAAACGATTTTTGTCGCTTGGAGCAAGCTATCCATCTGGCAAACACATTTACGTGAGTCATCATGCAAACACATGCATGTTTCCTTCACCAAAATACCTGATCTTTTATTTATCATTTGTATATTTAAGCGAGCTTTGTGAGAACTGGTGTATCCAACGGCTGGAGAAGTATACACATGCCTCTTTCCTGCGGACGGTCTGTACCTAATGTACCGCTATTTCTTCTGACAGCAGGGTGAACAATTTACCCGTTCGCATGATTGACATTGGAAAGAACAACATATATAGGGGGAGGTAAAGTTATTTTGTTACGTAACAGTAGAAGGGGGGTCGAATCTTCAAGAATTCTGTATTGCACTTACTGCTGTTGCTGTAGTAGAAAAAATCATAGAAGAGGGATTAAATTTCTTTACTTCTTTATGACATTGCACCTAGAGCCCCCCTTGTTAAAATTTTTAGAAATTAGCCCTGGGCACACAACGGCATTTTGGGTGCTTGTAATTAAATCAAAAAGCTTGTGCTACCAAAAAGCTGTTTGTTGGGAGTTAGTTATACAAAAATATCTTCAGACAAATGACAATATAGATAGCAAATAGCTAATAGTATTAGTCAAACCTTTAAATAGACTGGAGGATCTCTAAAACATCCGACTCCAGGTGGAGTGCCTGTTACAATGACATCCCCAGCACTCAATGAAAAGAACCTTTAATGAAAAGAGGGAAGAGATAAACATAGGGTTAAGTGTACAATCGTAGATAAATATAGGGTTGTACCACGACGACGACGACGACTACGACGATCTCAACCACGACGACAATGATCACAACTACGACGATCACAACCACGACGACGACGACGACGACCACGACGATCACAACTACAACGATCACAACCTCGACGACGACGACCATGACGATCACAACTACGATGATCACAACCTCGACGACGACGACGACGACGACGACGACGACGACGACGACGACTACGACCACGACGACCACCATCATCATCAATTAATTCAACGTAAGCTTATATACAAAAAAGGATAGCTAAGTAATAGCTAATTTAAGCCTACTTAATAATATTTACATAAGGCCAAACTTAAAGTTAAAAATCAAAGGAAAGTTTATATACAAAGGTAATAATTGCAAATGAAAAATATAAAAAGTTAAAATATCAAAAACCCCACTCTTGGGATATACAACCATGCTACTTGGTGTTATCAAAGCTTTTTTATTATATTCCAGATATGGCTAGAAAAACCCTAATTCCCAGGGGCTGACTGGCATGGGATGCTAGGTTGCGATAGTATCCTGGGCCCACAATGCCCATTACTTCTACGGTTCACCTAGCCTGCACAAATGCAAAAACTGTAGGACAAACAATGATCACACCCAATAAAGCCCCCCTTCATATGCTACCCTTGCATCCTTGAGTAAGTCACAAGCCCGCCTCTTCCTCTATAAGAATAAGAAAAACTTAAAATGGATGAATTTAAGAATAATTTAAGAATAGCAAGGATCAAGGTTCATCAAAACATAAATATTTGCTTACAATTTCTCTTTAGAAGAAACCTGGCTCAAAGTCTAGAAGGAAAAGTTTCTCAATTCCTGGCCACATTCTAGTTCTAAAGCTTCTTAAAGGTTTGTTAATCTGACTAACTAAATTACATTGAAAGTGCAAGCAAAACTTGAATGTAGCTCACTCTTGATAGCATAACAAGCAAAATATATGGGTGCGGGCTAAAATATAAAGCGATGTCATGTTCACTGATTGAGACTGTGGAAAAAGCTGGTTGTTCTAACAAAAAGAGTGTACTTGTAGCGTTTTGCGGTACCTGGGTGATGGTTACACCTCTGTACCTAGAGGCACCCTTACGCCTAGCCCTAATGGAGACTGACAATATAAATAACTCTTTGATGTTAAATCTTGTAATGCACACCGAGGAAGACTAACTTAGATCATTAAACACAGAGTACTTTCTAATAATCACACATTACATGACATGTGATACATTTGACGGATACAACACATTGCCTGGAAAGGGTGTTTACTACACACATCAGCACTCCACATGAACGCAAGATTGGCACAGAAAACATGACAGCTAGCGGAACACATAATTCGACACTAAATATACTAGTTAATATACAACCACTTCGTTAAACGTGTAGTGACCTAAAAAAAAGTCGGTTTGACCTTTTTTATTTTAAATCTTGAAGTTTTGATGACACTAGGTAAAGGAGCTAGTCTCCCCATTTTAGCATGTAGATCAATGATGACAACTGCTACATTAGATTCTGCAAAAGGATGTTTACTACATATTCGTTTTAACACATTGCCTGGAAAGAGTGTTTACTACACACTCACCTTGAAATGTATGAAATGATGTCCTTTGTCTTGAAGATAAGGTTGCTCGTCCGTGAGTCTTGCATTGTTTTTCCATTTACCCTGCATCTAATCCCCAAGTTATGTGCATCTAGATGAAATGAAAGGATTGGTATGAGATAATTATGACATAGATTTATCTATACCAGGACATGTCGATGTTGAGATGTGAAAGGTGCCCTACCCCAACCCTTTAGAGCAGGGGTCTCCGAACTACGGCCCGCGGGCCGGATGAGGCCCTAGAGGCCTTCTCTTCCGGCCAATGGAGACTTTTTTGCCGACGGAAAAAAGTAGTGAAATTTACTCTTATACTGCATAAATTAATCACTTTCATGGAAGCTATGCTAAATAGGAACTGAATAAAGTAATATTAAATAAATGATTAAAGTAACACCCCTGTTTTCTCTTTTTTTATTTGGATTGTGTTCTCGGTCCCCCATCTGTTGCTTAATAGTTGATGTGGCCCCCGGGGCGGAAAAGTTAAGAGACCCCTGCTTTAGAGAAACAATCGATTCTCCTTTGTCATAAAAAGCTGCCAAAACGATAATGGGTTCCCGTCTTGATTGGAAAGTTCTGTTGCTACAAATCCCCCCTCCCTCCTGCAAAGTCCTTCGGCACGCCACAGATCTACACATTTACGTGGATGGACAAAATTTATGTAATACGTGTTCACTTTGGACAGTTTTACGTTATGGGGTTGCTAACTGCATATTTGGTTACGGTAGTTAAAATTTGCTACACCCCCACTTATTGTGACCCCCCATTTATTATGGGTTTTAGAGTATATAGTAGTACACATGCGCTTTGAATTTGAAGGAAAAAGCATATTTCATTTTTCAAACTATAAAGGCTCAATGAATGCATGTGTGGAACTTGTGGGATTCAGTACCTAAATAGTCTGTTGGTACTACAGAACTTTATCACAGCACGAAAAAGCAGCAACATACTTAAAAGCTTTTTTCGTCCAACACTCATCAGAGTATGAAAACGTGGATAATTCAGTACCTCCAACAAGGTTAAGAGCCACTAATCATTGATGGGGCTAATTTGTTTCTTTACATATTAACTAAAATCAAAACGAGCAAGCTGCATGCTGGCTTCTTTTCTGCCAGTGACAGACGTAAAAGCCTGGTTGGTGCAATAGACCTGTACCTTCCTCCCTAACCCCCACGCTAATCTACAAATCTATATCCACAAGCTGCTGAAAATATAGCTCTCATGTCAGAAAACCTGGTAAAATCCCAGCATGCACATGAGTTGCAATGGGGGTGTGTGGGGTGCAATTCTCTCTGGCCTTGGAGGCTATCTGCATATTTCTAGAATAGTTGCAAAATAGTACTTTGTGCCATTCCCTTTTTAGGAGAATTGCTGATTCAGTGATTACACTTTTCTGTCGCAACTTAGGCCTTGCAGTCCCTGGCTAGCAATGCCCCTGTTGGTACTATGATACAAGGTAGGAAGCAGTACAAACCAGAAATTTCATCAGGTGTCACAAGTGCAGGTCCTATGGGGCAGAATGTGTCAAAAGTTTTCCCAAGCAGCCATTGACCACCATTCTTCTTCAATTGCAAATCTCTTGCACTAACATCGTGTGCCACACAATATCCTGCCACATGATCCATAACATCATTTTCCTTGATAAAAAGAATTCTTAATTTTGTAGGCAGAAGCACTTCAAGATCTATCATCAAAGAAACAACCAGAAAATACTCTATGTACAACAAACCTAACTTATTTTAAAAACCAAAGTCACTATTCAAATCCTACAATCTCTAAGTGCACTACCATGAAATTTGGAATTGGAAAGGCAAGACATGTTGATTTTAGCAATCTGAGTCTATATGGACCTGTTGTAGAGCTACTGATACAAACAGCACAACTACATATTCCCACTGTATTGAAACTGCTTGAAGTTAAGGTAGAAAATCTGCTTGCTCTGGATAATGAATAAATTCAAAATGCTAGATCCCAAGCTGCTGCTAGAGAAAGGCATTGTTGAGGAGGCAAGTTAGAATTCTGGCAACTACAGGTAACATTCTTCTCTATTTAACAAAGAGCTGTACATAAGTCCCTTATATAAGCTGCCATGAAAAAACTTCCCTACTCCATTAGCAAGGGTTCACTGCAAAATTAAGGAAGAAAGCTCCCAAGGGGTTATTTCAGGATTTATGGCATTGATAAAGACATTAACTTTCTCATAAAATACTATCAAGCCCTTGTGTACCTTCACTTTAGCCAAGAAGTAACCGAGCATTGAAAAAAGTTACAAATGGGAACATTAATGCTGTAAATGGGTCACAATAACAAACATTCAGGGGAGCCAGGGGGTGGTGGCCCCCTAATAAGTTTAGACATGGAAAATGTTAATTTTCATACTTTATTTAGGAATTTAGGACATACTTTTGCCAAAATTTAAGACCTTTTTAGGTCAATGGGTAAAAGTTTTAAGACTTTAAAGGATATTTTCAGCTTAAAAATGCTCTCCAATACCAAATGTGTAGTACTTTCATGCTTTTTTGCTTGTAATTTTGGTAATGTTATTACACAATTTAGAATTTGCACTTTCTAAATATTTTTCAGTTGTTTTGTTGATATAATAGTGCTTTTAAATTTCTTTTGGCAAACCCCCCATGTAAAGAGAATATATTTTGTGCCCCCAATCAAAATACATAAGATCACTATACATGAACATTTTGTAAGGAAATCTATTTCCAGGGTCACATGCAACCCCCTTGCATCATATCATGCCTCTCAAGGGGGCTGCCCCATTTTTTGAAAAGCATTGATATAATAGGATTAAGGTCACATTTTATGTGTATAAGAATCCTGTTAGATTGATGTTGCTATGTTTTAAAAATACTGCATTATCTTCACATTGTTCACATTTCACATTTCCTTCATATCCTTCATAACATCTGATGCTGGAAACCTGAAAAAGTTAGGAAATTTAGAGTTTCTTGTTCAATTTTATGAACAATTTAGGGTTTTCAAGACAAAAGGAAAGAATTTAGGATTTTTTGGATATCAGGTCCAACTGGGAGGCGTAAAAATGTGACAAAGACTTATTGCCATTGTTGCTATATAATAGAGGCATCATAAATGGGTGTTGATAGTAAGATAGGAAATACTCAGCCAATGGTAGGCTGCAAGCTCACTTTCATGCAAGCTAATGCTAACTAATGGTCAGTTGTCATTTAGATCTATTGGGTCTACATGGTTGTTTACTTCTAAGTGGTTGTTTAGTTCTATTAGCATCATGTTGTTTTGGAACAAGTCATTCAAAAAAATTGGTATAACACTCTGCGAGCACAATTCCAAATAATACAACAGAATACTGTCCGGCATCAACATATACTGTTTCCTGGAACAACAATTTATAGAAATCCATAGGACATTGCATTCTCATGGAGATTTTCATCATTGAAAACTAGATCTTACTTGCTGCCACTATAGCTACATTTTACAAAGGTTGTTGTATGTTGAATGCCATGAGTTGGTATAGCACCATAAGAACCTATTGTAGTTTCGCTTGCAATAGACAATAAATGACAACATACTATAAATGACAACATACAATAAACAATAAATGACAATATACAATAAACAATAAATGACAACATACAATAAACAATAAATGACAATATACAATAAACAATAAATGACAACATACAATAAACAATAAGTGACAACATACAAGCCAATGTACTCCCAAGAGAGTCCTTTTGTCAAGTTTTGGTGTACAGGCATATAATAGCAAAAAGGCAGAGCCTCTATTTCCAGTAGTGTACAGGCATAGCTTTTGTATACAGACATGGATGGCGTGGTTGTTTCCTTTTTGTGTTCTAAGTCATGAGAATTGAATGAGACAGGTTGCTTCTTAGTTTCACCAACAGGAAACAGTCCTTCTCAGCATGAGAAGAATGATTGACATAATTTATATCCTAAGTTGCAATAGGTTGTTTTCCAATGTTCTAAAGGGAGTGACCTCAAGAATTTCTGTTCCTTTGCATGCTTTCATGGCTATAGCCTTCTGACTATTTTGTCTCCCTTAAAATAATCATATTGCTCAGATTGTACAGGATAAATTTATATGATATGAGGCCTCAGAATTCACAAGGCTTTTGCTCCCCCCCCCCCAAGAAAATAAATGACAAAGGGTCTGCCACTGATGATTCACTGTTTCTGCTTCAATAGAAATCAATTGTACAAAGTGTCAACACATAGCAAAGTTCCATACTAACACTAATGGATGAGATAGCTACCAAAGAAACTTAATCTACAATGGGACTCCCATGAAAATGAATCCTAAATAATGCCCCAAGGGCAATGCCAATGATGGACTTTCTAATCTAGGATATTATGTAAATATACTTTGTGGCACACTAACGCAATTCAAATTTCTGAAAATTGTTCTACTCCTATCCTACATCCAAACAGATCTGAAAATCAATAAACAACTCCCCCTAACCCCCCAGGATCACACAACAATACTTAAGATGTTGACAAAAACCATGACAAAAACAATGAACAACTATACAAACCAAAAAACCATGCTATCAGTCATGCAAAACAAATGGGTAATTATATATGCACACAACATATTAGATATTGAATAAGTAGGCTACAAGGTACTTGAAAGTACTTTGGATGCTACTCTCAAATATGGAATTGAGCTATTAAAGACAAGCAGTAATAATGTAAAGGATAAACTTCAAATATTACCTTTATATGACTTCCACCCTTGCCAATAATTATAGCCAGTTCTACTTCCCAATCAACAGCCTGCAATAGCATGCATTACAAAAAGCATGAGTCATTAACACGGATGGTTTGCTTATAATGCTTGGGAAAAAATACTAGGATTTGTGCTCATGTAGATTAATACTTTAAAGTCATCATACCATGTTTACAAGACATTTCTCCCCTCATGACACCCCACAGCACTACCCCTCATGACATCCCTCATAACAGCACACAGAGCTACTCTTGGCTAAAAGATATTAGTACCTTGGACTCTGTTGGAAGCAAGATTGGTCCATATGGATCCTGAATACTATTTGGGAATTTACCAAACACAATTGGCTCTTTAGGAATTGGTGCATTCTGCTCTTCACAGTGGTCTACATAATTCATTCCAATACCAATAACTTTTGTTGGAGTAACAGGAGCTTTTAACTGTATGGCTGATCTTTCTATTATGCTAGCTTTTTGCTCCTTAGCCCTGAAAAAGCAAAAAACAATTATGATGAAGAGAAAGCATTTCACATATACATCCACAATTCATTACAAATAGTATCTGACTACATAACACTGTAAATGATACATGAGCAGAGCATTTTAACCTGATATTTGTAGGAAAAACTTTCCATAGCTAAGAGTAGAAAAGTCTTTCCAAACTCAAGAAAGATATTGGTCCATAAATCTCAATAATATACAACTTTTTTTCCCTTTTCCAAAAAAAGCATGATAAGATCAGGAGTGTTTAACCTGTAAAGCAAATCCTATAGTAAAATATCTCAGAATGCAACATTCAAATCAGAATTTGAATAATTGTTGAAGTAAGTCCAGCAACTAGTGTTGTCTCCATACATTCAACCATCACAGACATTGGAATCACTATAACCATGGTGGACACCAGGCCTATTCTAATAGTCAAGTGCTGTGGTGTCATTCTCACTAGGCAAAAGTTTTGTCAATACATCAGTGTTGTAGAGATTGGGGGCTCAGCCCCTTAGCTGTTTTTTTGACAGTTTTGGGGGGCTTCAGTCCCCTAGTCTGTCTAAAAAGTATTGCAAAAGTAGCAAAGCAAGGTAATGATGTAGGTTTGACAGAAGAGATTCTGGCCACACATGCACAGTACATGCTAAAATTTCACAGCCCTAATGCACTTTCAGACCACTCGACATGGGTAAGAGGGGCTAGGGTTTGGGAGGGTTCTCTAGGGTTAGGGCATGAGGTTTACAAAGGGATAGGGTGAGGTTTGGGTTAGGATTAGTGTTGGTAAGAGGTCTGAAGTGCATTAGCA